>ML289509.1:244-17912 GCA_005239495.1 Nicotiana undulata
GTTCCAAAACCCGATCACCCATTCCCCACGATTAAGAATATACAATTTATTTTAAGATTCGACCCCAAATTGGGGTTGAATCGCCCAAGAATCCCAAAACCTAGGTTCTACCCAAAAGCCCCAATTTTCTAATTGATTTCATGAGTTTAAGCCTAGGTTTCTAGTGATTAGTGATGGATAATGGAAGAAAACGAGGTTACGAAGCTTACCCGAGTAGCAATGGAGGAAAATGGACTCAAGTCTCGCTAATGGAGGTTGGAAATGGAGGAGAGGCTGAATTTTGAAGAATTCCCGTAATGAAGTCTGTTTTGGAATTAATAAAATAGCTGGGCAAAATTAGCCTATGCGATGGCGGAGGCAGGAATGCGATCGCATAGAGGAGTGATTGACAAGCTCGTTGATCGCGGGTCTATGTATGCGATCGCACTGAGTATTTTTCCTCCAGCTTCCCTTACCCACTTAATACACTATGCGATCGCGGAGTATGCTATGCGATCGCATAGTGCAACAGACTACCCCCAGGCACGAAGCTTATGCGATCGCGGACAACTCTATGCGATCGCAGTGAACAACTACCCAACCCCCACCCAGGTACACTGCCCCTCTATGCGATCGCGGATGGGGTGATGCGATCGCATAGAGCAATCTGACCACCCCTCCCCTTAAGCCTATGCGATCGCAGGGCTTCGTGTGCGATCGCACTGAAGCCCGCACCAGACACCAGAAAACTGAGCCTACACCAGATTTTCCAACTTGAAACCAGCCCGTTAGCCACCCGAGCCTTCGGGTCTCAAAACCAAAGACACACAAGTCTCCCAGTACATCCTACAGACTTTTTCAAGCTTTTAAATCATCAAAATATCATCAAAAACATGGAATTAAACCTCAAAACTCTTAGAAATTTCTTAAACTTCANTAAGTCACATAACATATAATAAACCTGTTCGGGCTTCAGAACCATAATACGGGTCCGGCAACACAGTTTTTCACATAATTATTCATTCTTAAAATCCTTTATTATTTTCAGAAAATAATTTTCTTTAAAAGTTTTATTTCTCGGGCTTGGGACCTCAGAATTCAATTCCGAGCATATGCCCAAGTCCCATATTTTCCTACGGACCCTCCGGGACCGTCAAATCACGGGTCCGGGTCCGTTTACCAGAAATGTTGACCAAAGTCAACTATATTCATTTATTAATTATCAAAACTCATTTTTATCCAATTTTCACATAATAGCTTCCCGGCTACATGCCCGGGCTGCGCACGCATATCGAGGTGAGACTAACGAAGGCTCTCGGAGCCTCAGAACACAGATATAGCTTAAATTACGTAAGATGACCTTTTGGGTCATCACACAAAGTAACCGCACCAGAGGTAGCACAAGGAGCTAGTTGTGATGCTGAATCTTCAGCGATGGCTTCGAAAGTTAAGAAGAAACTCGATTTGAGTACTCCAGTGACTAAGAGTAGCTCTATGGAGGAGCAGATGCCACGTGCAACTAAGGAAACTACTGTTTCGGCCAATGGAATAGTAGAATTTGCACATGCAGTTAAGGAAGTAGAGATGAAGGTGAGCAATCAACCTCCGGAAACAACTACTAAGCAAGGAAAAGCATGGATAAACCTATTCCAGAGAAATCGAGCTGCAGAAAATGGTATGTATCTAGATTACATACCTCCAAAAATCATAGATGGTGAAGTGGTGGTCCAATTAGATAAGGAGGAAATAGATCTGGAAACTGAGAATTGAAAAAGTGCAGTAATTGCTTACATAATTGGGGGAGTCTCCGGGGGATAATGCAATGAAAAGGTTTATTGGGGTGAACTGGGCGACTGTAGTCGAACCAGAGTTGTATTTACATGAGGAATGGTACTATATTGTCAAATTTCAGAACATTGATGATATGAGAGAAATTTTTTACTCTGGTCCGTATACATTTAATAATAGGCCTATTATATTGAAGCCATGGACTCCAGATTTTAACTTCAATGAGGAATTCCCAACTGAAATTCCTTTGTGGATCAAATTTTCCAATCTCCCTATGAACTGTTGGGGTCATGACTCCTTGAGTAGAATAGCTAGTGCACTAGGTACTCCCATCTATGCAGATGAGTGCACAACAAAGAAGTTAAGAGTATCCTTTGCAAGAATGATGATAGAGGTTAATATCACAAGAGAATTACCTACTGAGATAGCAGTAATGGATCCTAGTGGAAGGACATTTCTGCAAGCAGTTAGGTATGATTGGAAACCTGAATTTTGCCAAAAATGTTTAGTAGTTGGACATAAATGTGAAGTAGAACATCAATAATACAATCAAAAAGATAAACAACAAGGCAAAAAAGAGAAGCAAAGAAAGTTACTATGGAATGGAGCTCAAAAGGACAAGAGAAGGAAGGGGGCAGTCAACATCAGAAAGTAGAGGGACCTAAGCAACATATACTGGAGACAAAAGAGCAAGATCGAACAGGTGATAATACGGAGAAGCAGATTGCAGAGGATCAGATACTTTTGACTGAGAATATGCAAACTCCTTTACAAGAACATGATGCAGGGGATAAAGCAATGGGCAAAGGAAAGGCTATAGAGGACAACTTTGAATTGAATATGACAAACTTCCCAGTATTATCGAATGTCACTATGAGGAATTCATTTGAACCATTGAACAATGGATCATGGAGTTTGAGCAGTGTGCCTCCTATAAGGAAAGAGGTAGAAGGGCATGTTGATGAAGTGGTTATTCTGGAATATAAGAGGGGTGAATAAGAGATATAAACAAAAAGAACTCAAAAAATATATTAGCAGCCAAAGAATAAAGTTAGCAATTATTGTGGAGACGAGGGTTAAGGAGCAGAATGCTAGTAGAATTATTAGTAAAATACTACCAGGATGGAACTTTGCTACCAATTATCAATATGCAACAAATGGAAGGATATGATTTACTTGGGACCCCCGGTTATATAAGGTCACTATCCTAAATGTTTCATCTTAGTTTATACACTGTTTAGTGTAAAATAGGGTGGGGAGTGTTGATTGTGCAATTACAGTCATATATGGATACAATACCATTGAACAAAGGAAACGGTTATGGAGTGGACTGAAGACCAATGCCATAGCACTCACTAAACCTTGGCTATTGTGTGGAGATTTCAATGCAGTTCTATACACCAATGATAGACTGATGAGCAATCCAGTTTCTCATACAGAAGTGCAAGACTTTGCTGATTGTATCACAAGTCTGACATTGAATGAGTTAGCATGGACATGGGACTATTACACATGGTCTAACAAGCAAGCAGGGGTAGAGAGAATCAGCAACAGAATTGATAGAGCTTTTGGCCATTACGAGTGGATGATGAAATGGGGTCACATAACCTTGTAAGACTCCTTTCATATTCTTCAATGTGTGGGAAGACCATGATGATTTTATATCCATTGTGGAAAAGATTTGGAGACAGACTTATATTAAAGTCAGAATGAAGAATATTTGGGAGAAGTTGAAAGAATTAAGACATTTGTTCAGGAATCTAACATTTTAGAACTATTACCATGAATATTGAACAGGCCAGACTGAGTTTAAAAGAGGTTCAACAGAATATCAACAATGCATACAATGACTCCCTGATTGAAGAAGAGAAAAGTTTGTTAAAGAATTTAGAATAATGGTCCCTCATTGAAGAAAGTGTATTAAGGTAGAAAGCAAGAACTAAGTGGATCAAATTGGGAGACTAAAATACTAAATACTTTGCAGTTGTTATGAAAGAAATAAGTCAAAGAAAGCAAGTGAATAAACTTGTGTCCAGCACAGGCGACAAGCTTATTCATCCAGAAAGTATAAAACAAGAAGTAATGGAGTTTTACAAGTCTTTAATGGGATCTGCAGCCCATTCTCTTCTTCCTGCTATCAACAAGATGATTATGAAGAATGGTCCAAAATTGACACAACATCAGAAACTCGTATTATGTGCTAATGTTACAGATAAGGAGATCTATGACAGTCTAAATGATATTGATAATGACAAAGCACCAGGAATTGATGGCTACAATGCTTATTTATTCAAAAAGGCATGGGGATTATTAGAGAAGAAATAAATCAAGTTGTTAAAGAGTTTTTTAGTACTGGAAAGTTGTACAAAGCTGTGAATTGTACATCCATTGCTTGTTGCACTATGTTATATAAGTTTTGATATCTAAAGTATTAGCTGGCAGAATTCAACAAGTAATTCCATCAGTGATAAGTGAAGCTCAAGCTGGATTTATACCTATTAGGAGGATTGCAGATAACATTATACTTGCTCATGAGCTTATTAAAGCTTACTCAAGTAAAAATATCTCTGACAGATGCATGATCAAGATTGACCTCCAGAAGGCTTATGACTCTGTTGAATGGAGTTTTTTGGAGCAAGTTATGATTGAAATGGGATTTCCAATGAAGTTTGTGCAATGGATAATGGAATGTGTTACTATTGTCAATTACACTATCATGGTTAATGGTGAACCTACTCCACCATTTGATGCTGCTAAAGGTCTACGACAGGGAGATCCTATTTCCCCCTTTTTGTTTGCAATTGTGATGGAGTACCTCAATAGAAGTCTCAACAAGCTAAAGGAGGTAAAGAGATTCAAGTTCCACCCTAGATGTGATAAGTTAGGGATTACTCACCTAAGCTATGCAGATGATTTGTTGATATTTGCTAGAGGTGATGTAAATTCTATCTCTCAAATTCATGAATGTTTCAACATCTTCTCTCAAGTTTCTGGCTTACAAGGAAACTTGAAGAAGAGCCCAGTTTATTTTGGTGGAGTTCAGCAGAATACAAGATTGCAGATTATTCAAAAATTGGGCTATACAACTAGTGAATTACCATTCAAGTACCTTGGTATTCCTCTTGCTACCAAGAAACTTTCCTTGATGCAATGGTACCCCTTGATAGATAAGATAGTAGCCAGGATAACCTCATGGACTGCAAAGAAACTCTCATATGCTGGGAGAGTTCAACTTGTGCAAGTTGTGCTATTTGGCATTTAGTCATATTGGTCACAACTTTTCATTATACCAGCCAAAGTCATGAAGATGATAGACGCCTACTGTAGGAGCTATATTTGGTCTGGGATCAATATAATTACTAAATAATCACCGGTGGCTTGGAATAGGACGTGTACTCCTAAGTATAGTGGGGTCTTAGGGTTGATCAATCTACAACTATGGAACAGGGCAACTATAGCTAAACACTGTTGGGATGTGACAAACAAACAGGATAGATTATGGATAAGATGGATTTATGCATTCTATATCAAAGATAAGAAGCTAGAAGACATGGCAATCCCACAACAGGCAAGCTGGATGGTGAGACAGATTTTAGATGCCAGAATTGTTTTACAACAGGTTCAACATAAACATCTGACCAAGAGGAGTATGATTAGCCAGTTCTACATTCAGCTAATGGGAGATAGACCTAGAGTTCATTAGAAATGTATGATGTTTAAAAATAAATCTAGACCTAAAGCTATATTCACTATGTGGTTGCAATTGCATGGGAGGTTATTAACTGTTGACAGGTTGATTAAATGGGGGGGGTAGTTGTTGATTCTAAATGTGTGCTATGTCAGCTCCATGATGAAACCAGTGATCATTTGTTCGTGGATTGCTTCTTTACTAAAGCAGTGTGGCAGAGAATTTTGTAGTGGATGCAAAGACAAGATGCGGTTCGTGATAACTGGACACAACACCAGCATTGGATGATCCAGAATACTAAAGGCAGGTCATGTGGTGCTCAGTTAAACAGAATGGTATATGCAGAGGTTACACATAGTGTTTGGATTGAAAGAAATCTGAAACTATTCCAGCAGAGAAAAAGAAGTGTTGATAGTATAGCTAGAAAAATAGCCTACATTTGTAATGTACGAGCTACAAAAGAAATTACCAGTGTAGTCCAACATTTTATGTTTCTTTGATTTAATATGTAGCGGGAAAGTATTCTTGGTGTTTATGTTTAGAAATAACTGCTGAGTTATAAAGCAGGCTATGATTTGTAAAGCTTTCATTGGTGATTAATAAAATATTAATTATCTAAAAAAAATTACATCAATTTCCTTATTGCGAAAACACTGTAAAATGTGAATCGATATGGACAAACAAGACTCTGTCAAGAGACATTTATTACCCATAGTTCATTGACAACATAAGCGGACCAACCATGATTCGATAGAGTGGCTTTGAGTGGATGAAATTTATTGTAGAATTTTTTTGTTGAATACCTTTTTTAGAGAACTTGCGAGGTTAATCCAGGGCCGAATGAATATATGAGCAGTTTGTGTATGGATATCTTGGTTTAATTATTATTTTTTTACCGGTAATGAATTAAAGTATACCATATCTTCCTGGGTTACTCTAAAATTATTTTTTAGTTAAGTGGTATATTTGCTCACTTGTTATGTTTCAAAAACAATGAAAGAGAATAACCTAAAGTTTATTGTTGATTTAATAAAATAAACAATTTCAAGTCTAACAAGAAACTTATATTTAGTCAATAAATTATATTGTGTGTTTTTATATGGGAATCCGAATTCCGTTTGTTTACCATAAGACGTTTTTGTAGAATATAATTATATATGAACTGATCATTGACTATAAGTTAATGCTCAATTTATATATTTCTAATATCACTCTCTAAAATAATATAATATATATTGTTCTGCAGTTAATTAGAGTTAATTAATATCAATTGTATTCATTTTTCTTACTTGTGAGATGTTAAATTTTCACCTACATTTGTGTTAGGTTAAGCTAGCTCAAAAACACTCTTAAATGCGTGAAACATTAGATATTGTCTAATAAGCATTCAATTCCACAATATTTGTTATCACCAGAAAAATATCCATTTTCTTGTAAATTACTTGCAATTATAGTACATAGAGTCTGGAGTTTTTTTCGCCGCGTTCGCGACCCGAATGTCGCGTTCGCGAAGCATGTTTTGGTAGCCTTCATTTTTGTTCTTCGCGATCGCGAGGAATGTTTCGCGATCGCGATATATTATTCGTTGGGCTGAAAACTAAGAACTCTATTTCGGGGGTTTGACCATTTTTAACATATCTTGAGTTGTAGGCTTGGATTTGGGCGATTTTGAAGGGTTCTTCACGTGTTGGTTTGGGGTAAGTGTTCTCTACCCGAGTTTAATTTTATTTTATGATTCCATCTTCATTTTTATCATTAAATTAGTGATTTGAGTTGGGGAAAGGGGGAATTTTTGGAAAATCTTTCAAAATGTAAAATGAGGATTTTAAGGGCGATTTGATATCGAAATTTAGTAATTCTTATAGGTTGGACCCGTTATCCAATGGATCTTATATTTTGTGAATTTTGTCGTGTTCCGAGGTGCGACCTGAGATTGACTTTCTGGGTTGACTTTTTTGTTTTACTAAAATATAGAAGCTTTATTATCCGAAATTATTTTCTGTGAGTTTTATTTAAGATTTGAAGTTATTTTGGAAAGATTTGAGTCGTTTGTAGGTTGTTTCACATGAGAAAAAGGTCATTATAGAGTATCGGTGTAGCTTCTTTGAGGTAAGTATCTTGCCTAACCATGTGTGAGAGAACTACCCCTTAGGATTTGAGTCATTTGTGCTAATTGTATTAGGTGAAGGCCGTGTAAGCGAGGTGACGAGTATGTACTCAGGCTTATTTGTGGAAAAATTGACCGTTTATGGCTCTTAGGTTCTTATGGTCATTAGATACAAAGTTGTTTTATCATGTTAAATTCTCCATTTACTAAATTTACCCTTATGTGTCTTATTCGGAATTAATTGATTCATTCTCTATCCTTGTTGCCAATTAAATCTGTTATGTGCCTTAATTGAAGTTGTTGCCTCTTTATTACCTTGTTGTCTTTCCCGTAATATTCTAACCTTAATTGAAGTTATTATTATTTCTTCTGTAATTGCTTAACCTTAATTGAATTTACTATTATCTTTTCCGTAATTGCTTAGCTTTACTTGAAGTTTTGTTATCCCTTCTATTGTTGACATGTTCTTATTTGGGGTCCTTGATTCATGCTCTCTCTCTTATCGTCAAATTGTACTTTTGGTGGAATCATTGTTACACATATCTCTCCCTTGTTGAGTTATAATTGTTGAGACCATTATTCCTTGTTATGTCTTTCTTTGTAAGCTCGTTCTCCCGCTTCTTTGTGTTATGAAGTTCTTGTGTTGACTTATTTGTCGTACTTTTGTGTTATCATCGTTGTTGTACTCAGTGTTGTTGATCCAAGAGCTATGTGTGATCGTGGTCTTGAAATCAGTTTTAAGGAAAAGTTGTGGCATATGGGCACATGCGATGAAGGAAATTATATTGTGTTGTTATGTTTTGGCACACGTGATATTGTTGAGAGGATTGTTGGGATGTTCGCACGTGAGTTGTTCGTTCTATTGTTACAATTTATATTTGCACATGCGACGTGACAGGGCAGGCTATACATATATGTGGGTTTGAGCATGTGGCGAGACAAGGTTGGAATATTATTATGCGCGTGTGGCGAGATAAGCCGGGCATTTACTTTATTGTTGCGCATGTGGCGAGACAAGGTGGGATGTATCGAGGACGATTTGTGATAACGTGTGATGGCCGGGGGAATTGTTGTCACGACCCAATTCCATATCAGGCCGTGATCGTGTCCAGCACCGTTGCTAGACAAGCCAATAATGAACAATCTAATGATTTCCTATTTTAACGAGTTTCCCATGTAGTATTTTTTTCTTAATTTAAAAGATGTCACGACCCAAATCCTAACAGGCCGTGATGGTGTCTATCGTGGAACTAGGCTAGCCAACCATCACATTACTACGCTTTTGTTCAATTATAACCGTTCACAATTTAACAATAAGCATGCAACCATAGCATAAATAATGAAATTAATGTCTTAGCGTTCCCGTATAAGCCTACACAACCTCCCTAGAACTGGAGTCAATAGTCATGAGCATCTAAGAATAAATAAATCTAACTCTGCTAAAACTATAATATATATATCTGAATCAAATGCTAAAACTAACTAAGGAAGGGAAATGGAGAAGCTGTGGACGCTGGACAACTACCTCGAAATCCCGTGAAATGCTGTTATCGAACCTGCGTCAGCTACTGATGAGAGCTAGTACCTGGATCTGTGCACAGAGGCACATGGAGTCTTTATGAGTATGCCAACTCAGTATTAATGAAAAGAAATCACAGTCTAAGAGATATAAAGCACACAAACAGATAAACCATTTCACAACGACCAGTAAAACATCAAGTCACCAAGTAGTATTCAGCAATTTCATAAGTTCGAAATCACTTTCCAGAAAACCTTTGAGAACAAGTAAATATCGATATATCTCAGTGAAATTCTCAGTAAAACTAGTTTGAAAACGAAGTAAATCACAGTTTGAAAACTCATTAAAAATCTTCATAAAACTGCCCCTCGGGCCATAATCACTTCTCATCACAATATCTTTCAGTATTAGCCCATCAAGCAACCTCACAATCACTCTGCCCATCAGGCAACCTCACAATCACTCTGCCCATCAGGCAACCTCACAATCACTCTGCCCATCAGGCAACCTTACAATCACTCTGACCATCAGGAAACCTCACAATCACTCTGACCATCAGGCATTTTATCAATCGCTCAGTAACATCATCACTTAGTATCATCATCACTCAGTATCAGCTCCGCGGGCAATCATCATCACTCAATCGGTACCGGTGCTCACTGGGGGTGTGTTACAAACTCCGTAGGGGCTCCTACAGCCAAAGCGCAATAGTAACATAAGGCCTGGAAGCCTTCTCACCTCTCTCAGAAGGCATGGAAGCCTCCTCACCTCTCCGGCGCTCACTAGAAATGGGCTCAGACTCCGAAGGGGCTCCTACAGCCCTAGCGCAATAACAACATAAGGACTGGAATCCTTCTCATCTCTCTCATAAGTCCTGGAAGCCTCCTCACACCTCTCATAAGGCCTGGAAGCCTCCTCACATCACTCATAAGGCCTGGAAGCCTCCTCACATCACTCAGTCAGACACTCTCAATTCGCCCTTAGGCCATAAACATACCGGGTTCTCGACCCAAAACAGTATTTCATTTTTCAATAAATAGTATAAAAATACTCCGAGTGTCAAAACAATTTATCAGGAAAAGACTGAGTGTAAAATCATAGCATATCGGTGAGGAAAATATAGTAAACACAACCCTCAGAGGGTAAACAAGTCAGCACTATGCCCTAAACATAGCTTACAGCCCAAAACATATCATAATATATAAATACTAATTAAGCAAAGGCTTAAAACTCGGTTTCACAACTCAATAGTTGCCTAAGTAGGGAATATATTTCCCAAGTTTCAATCTTTATATTCCAAAACCCGTGAAGGGTGCATAGTCCGGGGTTTCATACCCTCAGGACAGGATTTCAAGACATTACTTACCTCAAAACTAGCCTGGAATTATTCCGCAACACGTTTGCCTCCCAAATCAACTTCCAAGGGCTCCAAATCTTTCTTGAGCTTTCCTTACCTTACTACAATATTTCGGAAATTCTAGCAACTTCAATCTATTTAGAAACATAACAAAAAGAGCCTTAATTATAAATATATTCGTGGGTTCACCTCATGTAGGCATTTCATCAAACACTATGTGTGCACATTTGAATACATCTCTTAACCATAGAATTAGCTCATCCCAAGTACCACAATTTACCAACAAATCATCCCAACATTATTCTTTAACAATTTATACTCCTAACATCACATGTGTGATCAACCATTCACACCCAACCAACAAAATTCCATCAATTAATTAACTTTAAATCTCTACAATGGGTATTCATTTAAATTGAGAATTTATGGCTTCCAATCACCATACCATGAGTTCCAATACTTGATTCATACTTATAATTCCATAATAACTCCATATATGTGAGTCTAAAGGTGAAAGATTACCTCTTGTAGACCAAATCTTGAAAGGTAACTTTTGGGGTGTTCTTGAGATTTTGAAGAAATCCTATATAATCCAATCAAAACCATGTTGTAACTAGTGATTGATAAGTGAAATCACCATAAAAACACACTTAAAAACTCACCTTATGAGTGTATTTGAAGCCTTGACCAGATGGGTGATGGAGAGGCTGCCCTAGCCTTGAAAAATGACTTTAAACCTCTCTTTTCCCGTCCTTGGGGGTATTTAGAGGTCAGGTATTAGCGCGGGCGCGCTCAGGCCGCGCTAGTGGCCGCGCTCTGACGCAGGTCCAGTAAAATTGTCATAACTTTCGGTATACACCTCCAAATGACAAACGGTTTGATGCGTTGGAAACTAAACTAAAATATATTTAATTTGATAGGTTTTCCATCACATAAATCCTCATATATATGTAGATATGCTCGTCCAAAGTGAGGTCTTGTGCGTACACATTTGAAATTTTAGTCTATTATGAAATTTTTCAACTTGACTTAGCCTTAGGGCTCTTCTTAGACCCTAAACCATTTTTAATGAACCTCATACATATATTGTCATGATCAATTCATATCATTCGAATTACCAGTCTTGTTCATACCGAATTGATATCATTATCATCCGTCAATCTTCTTAATGGTCTTAAAACACTTAGAAATATTTCCGGGGTGTTACATTCTCCCCCACTGAAGAACATTCGTCCTTGAATGTTTTAGAAGTCATGATTAGGCACGACATTATCCTCTATTCACTTTAACCATCATCTCTTATTAGTCTTGACTTCATATAGATCATAGATATTCTCCCAAAATTTCAACTTTCTCAAGGCCCCAAAATTTGGCTAACTCCCAAATTTTTCAAAAATTTCTACAGAGTCTCCCCTGAAATTGGGCCTATCCACCTGTCAGAGTAACACCAAAACAACTCCTAACAACATGTTCACAATCCAACAAAGCACCACAAGTATATCAATAACACTAATCTCCGCATTACAAGCCCGACATTATCACAATGATATCTTGACATGAAACGCATCATATGTATGATCATAACCACATCTCTGGTCTTAATAGTTGTTCATAAATAAATTTCAACATCATCAATAAATCTCATGTTAACCACCACCTCATTTCAATTTTTTTACAATACTGACAACAGAATGTGAGGCATGAAGACCTCATGATTACTTACTCGGATTAATGAGTCACATTTAACGCCACCTGGGAACTCATCTCATAAGCCAAAACTCAATGTTTACAGCACGAAAATGGCTGAATATGAACATAAAATATACAAGAATTATCAAATCAACCTAACAGGCATGACTCCCTTTTTAATATCATCGTACGAATTAAACTTTACAAAGGGAAACTTTAAACTCATAAATATTTTACCGCAAGGACCTCGTCCTTACATAACCTCTACCGCGGCTTGCAACCCGGTTTAAATATTTCACATTATATAAAACAAATACGAGGATCTCGTCCTCACTCCGTATCACAAGTATGTTTCACATTGTGCCAATTGCAGTTTTCAATTTCCTTTCTTTCTTCTTCTCAATAAATTTCGTAAACATTTTNTGTTTCACATTGTGCCAATTGCAGTTTTCAATTTCTCTTTCTTTTTTCTTCTCAATAAATTTCGTAAACATTTTTTTTTTCATAACTCATAACGAACCCTCATACCGGTAAGGCATATAATTCATAAAAATTGGAATCAATTATTCCGAAACACATTAAACCCATTGTAGTGAATAATAAACATTACTTTAACCTTAACCCAAAATCCTTGGAGCCCAATTTCTAACATCCAGAATTCTCTTCAAGAGACAAATCTCACATCCACACACTATATAAGTCTGAACAAACTGTGTCAAGCCATAACAATAACCCCAGATATAATCGCATAACATACTACACAACTCGTATACTCGCAACACNTCGCTCCAAAACCTTAATACACCATTGATAATGAAATAAACATTCAGGAACTCACAATATACAACACGTTCCCCATACCGGTAGAAAATATCTGGTTTAAACCATCAAGTACTTGGAAATCCATTTCCTCCTAATCAAGCTATCAAAACCAAATTCCTCTAATTCGACCAGGCCACGCAGGTCATAAAACCCAAGAATATTGCCATATTACTACAGCTAGTTCAACAAAATTCTTCACAAGCTTAGGTAACACAAACCATAAAATACCTCATATCAACTACTAAGCTTGCCTTCATTCTCGTGACAATCAATTCAACTTTCTCGACTAGAGTCAAATTCAAATCTCAATACATGCACCCTGTTAGTAGAAAAGAAACTCTCTACTCAACATTATAAGGAACACACCTACGTAGATTATTCAGCGTGAGATAACCCACATGGCTAACCTCAAATTGGCATCTTGTTATACCCTTTCGCAACCACATAAATGATCTGCTTATTAGAACTCTTAGTCTCAAGGTCCATGAAGTGCACAAATTACCATATCTAATCCCAATTCCACCACTCAATATATAACACAACCCTAATAATTTATCATCCCACGAGGGATACCCCCATAATTCCTACGGTCCACCAAACAAACTTGAATATCAGCAGTCGATCCAACAAAAGAGCGTCGTAACACCAATGAAGCACCCTCATTCACCAACATTGCCTTACACACATTTTCCTTTACGAGTGTATACTCTCATCCAGCCACCCAATAGTGGTATCCTTTACCTAATCATCTGAAACTGCCCGTTCTGACCTTCCTTCCAGAACTGAACTGTGACCTCACATATGCCACTCTCCACTATACACAAAATACTGCATACGCCATGCAATCCTATGATCAATATGAGAACTTCATGCTCCGTTCCTAGCCACAACAACTACGTACCCATCTTGCCAAGAACTTTCCATTTGATCCCATCTAGAAGCAAAATCACTATACATCACATGGCCCTCACTCCAGTAGAAATATACATCTCTAACCGTGGTAGAAACCATCAAGAACTTCTGAATCACAATTGTAATACTTACCCTGACCAAGTAAACAGAACAACCTGACCCCACTAGAAAACCACGTACTGGGATAAGTAATCCACACATTGAAGCAACAAGCAACTCATACACTGCACACACTAGACCTTCAAGCACAACTCAATCATTCAGCAAATTCCATTACCCGTAAAGTACATTACAACATGTATCGAAGAAATTTCCATTCCTCGAGTCATTCCCTGACTCCACCTCTGCGGGTCATAACTGATTCACCAATATACCTCGCACCGAAACCAGTACAACACATAATCATATAATCAACTTATCATTAGCGGACTCCCCCACTTGACTTAAAGCCAAATATCAAGACAATTACTAACTCACGATGCCCATACACTATTACTGCCACGATACTGTGGTGAGGTTTAACTGAATCTTCCGTAAGCTTATATGACCCAAACCATCTAACAGTCAAATCAGATGCAAATCTCGCATCCACCATTGTAATGGTCATGCCAACTCCCACAAGCGATCTAAACTCAATTTATAACATACCTCATTTACTGGTAGGAGAGAACTTACTACAGATCAACATAAGGATCACACACCTCAGGACAACCCGCAGGAGCCTGCTTAGCCTCAAACTGATATCTCTCTATACACTTCCGAAGATCATAGCTATTACGCAATCGCTTTACCCTCCTACATTGGAACCCAACTAATGTCTGCCCTCGAGACATCACAATAAGCGGTATAAGAACCTGAAGTTGATGGCAACACTAACACTGGGGTTGTGGTCAAGGAATTCTTGAGCTTCTAGAAGCTCTACACACACTCGTCTGACCACATGGATACTTTTGCTGGATAACACGCGTTCCAAGAATGCTACTAAACTGAGCCAACAATTCACACTTGGAGAACTTCGCACAAAGCTTCTCCTCCCTATATCCTTGTGATGCCACCATCAAATGCTGAGTATGATATCCCTGGCTACGTGAGTACGACAGGATGCCATCAATAAATACAATAACAAAGGAGTGCAATCACTGCCTAAATACACCGCTAATCAAATACATGAATGCTACTGGAGCATTGGTCAGCTCAAAAGACATCACATGAACTCAGAACGTAACAGGAAGACCTACTTCACTCCACAACTAAACTACACGGGAGGTCCTTCAATACTCATAACTCTAAGCCATATTCTAACTCAATACAGAAGTCAAATAATCAATGGTTCTTGCCACATCTCCCGCCAATTCATTTTGGTCATAATCAAACAATCTGAATACATCTAACAATCCGATCACACTCGCCATATAGTCATCTAGTCTCAAAGTTCCATCAATAAGAACACAAACGGACATATAAGTCCCCCAACATAGGTGCTCACCCAAATGAAATCTCAACACTGAAACCACAGACACAATCCGTCTCAAGTCCTTTCGACTGGCCCATTATTAACATGTTAAAAATCATATCTCACACATGGAAGTCACAAGTCGTCGACGCACAACTTATACCAAGCGCTTGCGTGCGCATTCGAATACATGAAAGGAATTCAAAGAGTTACATTTTTGGCTGAATAAATGGGTTCGCACAATAAGAATTCAAGAATGTGGAATGTTTCCTACGGGTTCTGCAGCCTCTCAAAGATAAGTATAGACGTCTCTGTACCGATCCGCAAGACTCTACTAAACCTGCTCATGACTGTTGAGTCCTATGTAACCTAGTGCTCTGATACCAACTTGTCACGACCCAAATCCTAACAGGACGAGATGGCGCCTATTGTGGAACTAAGCTAGCCAACCATCACATTACTACGCTTTTGTTCAATTATAACCGTTCACAATTTAACAATAAGCATGCAACCATAACATAAATAATGAAATTAATGTCTTAGCGATCCCATATTAGCCTACACAACCTCCCAAGAACTGGAGTATATAGTCATGAGCATCTAAGAATAAATAAATCTAACTCTGCTAAAACTATAATATATGTCTCTGAATCAAATGCTAAAACTAACTAAGGAAGGGAAATGTAGAAGCTGTGGACGCTGGACAGCTACCTCGAAATCCCGTGAAATGCTGCTATCAAACCTGCGTCAGCTACTACTGCGAGCTAGTACCTGGATCTATGCACAGAGGCACATGGAGTCTTTATGAGTACGTCAACTCAGTAGTAATGAAAAGAAATCACAGTCTAATAGATATAAAGCACACAAACAGATACACCATTTCACAACAACCAGTAAAACATCAAGTCACCAAGTAGTATTCAGCAATTTCATAAGTTCGAAATCACTTTCCAGAAAACCTTTGAGAACAAGTAACTATCGATATATCTCAGTGAAATTCTCAATAAAACAAGTTTGAAAACGAAGTAAATCACAGTTTGAAAACTCAGTAAAATCTTCATAAAACTGCCCCTCGGGCCATAATAATTTCTCATCATAATATCTTTCAGTATTAGCCCATCAGGTAACCTCACAATCACTCTGCCCATCAGGCAACCTCACAATCACTCTGCCCATCAGGCAACCTCATAATTACTCTGCCCATCAGGCAACCTCACAATCACTCTACCCATCAGGCAACCTTACAATCACTCTGCCCATCAGGCATTTTCTCAATCGCTCAGTAACATCATCACTCGGTATCATTCACTCAATTTCATCATCACTCAGTATCAGCCCCACGGGAAATCATCATCACTCAATCGGTACCGACGCTCACTGGGGGTGTGTTATAGACTCCGGAGGGACTCCTACAGCCCAAGCGCAATAGTAACATAAGGCCTGGAAGCCTCCTCACCTCTTCGGTGCTCACTGGAAATGGGCTCAGACTCCGAAGCGGCTACTACAGCCCAAGCGCAATAACAACATAAGGCCTGGAAGCCTTCTCATCTCTCTCATAAGGCCTGGAAGCCTCCTCACACCTCTCATAAGTCCTGAAAGCCTCCTCACATCACTCATAAGGCCTGGAACCCTCCTCACATCACTCATAAGGCTTGGAACCCTCCTCACATCACTCATAAGGCCTGGAAGCCTCCTCACATCACTCATAAGGATTGGAAGCCTCCTCACATCACTCATAAGGCCTGGAACCCTTCTCACATCACTCATATGGCCTGGAACCCTCCTCACATCACTCATAAGGCCTAGAAGCCTCCTCACATCACTCAGTCAGACACTCTCAATTTGCCCTTAGGCCATAAACATACAGGGTTCTCGACCCAAAACAGTATTTCATTTTTCAATAAATAGTATCAAAATACTCTGAGTGTCAAAACAATTTACCAGGAAAAGACTGAGTGTAAAATCATAGCATATCAGTGAGGAAAATATATTAAACACAACCCTCAAAGGGTAAACAAGTCGGCACTAGGCCCCAAACACGGCTTACAACCCAAAACATATCATAATATATAAATACTAATTAAGCAAAGGCTTAAAAATCGGTTTCGCAACTCAATAGTTGCCTAAGTAAGGAATATATTTCCCAAGTTTCAATCTTTGTATTCCAAAACCCGTGAATGGTGCATAGTCCGGGTTTCATACCCTCAGGACAGGATTTCAAGACATTACTTACCTCAAAACTAGCCTGGAATTATTCCGCAACACGCTTGCCTCCCAAATCAACTTCCAAGGGCTCCAAATCTTTCTTGAGCTTTCCTTACCTTACTACAATATTTCGAAAATTCTAGCAACTT
>ML289511.1:0-33033 GCA_005239495.1 Nicotiana undulata
ATACTCACGAACTGTCTAAGAGATTACTACAAACAAAAGGTCTAAAAATAAGTACATAGGACTATCTTTGAAATACAAAGTAAAACAGAGCTGAAAGTGAATAGTAGAAGGTGACGTCAAGGCCCACGAACGTCTGAGGGTCTACCTCGATGTGTCCTGTGTGAACTGATGAGATGCTCCGACCATCAGTGATCACCGGGTTCGGCTGCGTAGTCTGCACAACATAAAGAAGTGCAGGTGTAGCATCAGTACAACCGACCCCATGTACTGAGTAAGTGTCGAGCCTAACCTCGGCGAAGTAGTGACGAGGCTAGGACCAACAACAACATATGTACCTGTACAGTTTTATATAATAACAGGAAAGATGGCAACAGAAATAAGCAAGTAAGTCAGATACGGGGAGAACATGTTGGGGTAATAGGGACAACAATTGCTAGCAGGGCAGAACAGGGCAGCAATTGATATGTAAAAGAAATAAAGGCAGGAATTTAACTTCTCAACAGATAATGAACAGAAAAAGGCACGGCATGTCCCCTCCTGCATAACCTCACAATCACTCGGCACGGAATGTCCCCTCGTGCATAACCTCACAATCACTTGGCACAGAATGTCCCCTCGTGCATATATAGTAATACTCGACACGGAATGTCCCCTCGTGCATATATAAATAACACTCGGCACGGAATGTCCCCTCGTGCATATATAATAACACTCGGCACGGAATGTCCCCTCGTGTGTATATGATAACACAAAGCAACAACATAATGTGAAAGTCAACACTAAGAAGTCTCAAGTGCATGGAAATACATCAATACAATTCTATTGCACCGACAAGGAGAAATCATCAATTACAACACCAAAAAATGCCCGACAAGGGTCTCAACTATAACCAACCTCGCATCAGATTTAGAATTTCAACAATGTAAGCCTCAACTGAAATAAAATCACCCAATAACTCTTCACGTCATGAAACAACATCAAGGTATCACTTTTTAATTCACCAATTACTCACATGGCAGAGAATATCAAGAACATAGTAAGTTTCATCATAAATGACTCACGGGCATGCTTGACCGCAACGCATAGGCACTCGTCACCACGCCTATGCGTTGGACATGAGTTACACATAGCAAGTAAGACTCTATACCTAATCCCTCAAGCTGAGGTTAAGCCAAACACTTACCTCGGCTCCAAANTAACCCCACGAGCTGAAATATAAAATTTGTTTCAAGATCCGACCCCAATTTGAGGTTGAATCACCCAAATTTCCCAAAAACCTAACTCTACCCAAAATCCCTAATTTCTACTTAATTTCCATGTTTTTAGGCCTAGATTCTAGTGGTTGTTGAAGATAAATGGAAGAAAATAGAGTTGGAATCACTTACCTATGGAGTTATGGTGATGGAAATCTTCAAAATCGCCTAAGGGGAAGTGGGGAAGAAGAGGTTTGAGAAGAAGTGGGTTAAATCCCGTAATGTTTCTGTTTTTGGGTTATTAAAATCACTAGGCAAAATTGCCCTTCGCGTTCGCGGGCCACTGGCCGCGTTCGCGAAGGGTTGGCAGATGGGACCTATGCGTTCACGAAGGTCTAACTTCCTAGGCTTCCGCGTTCGCGAGCCTACGCCCGTGTTCGCGAAGAATAAACCTACCCTGCCCCCCTGCCTCACCCTAAGCCTACGCGTTCGCACCCCTGGGGACGCGTTCGCGTAGAAGCACTGTTCAGTGCTCCGCGTTCGCGTCTCCCTCTACGCGTTCGCGTAGGGTAAAAGCCCATGCCACAATAATTACCCTTCGCGTTCGCGAGCCCTTGGCCGCGTTCGCGAAGGGTATTACACCAGACACCAGCAAATTATCAAAACACCAGATTTTTCATGCATTTCACATCTCGTTAGCTACCTTAAACTCACCCGAGCCCTCGGGTCTCAAAACCAAAGACACACTCATCTCCCAATACATCCTACGGACTTATTCAAGCTTTTAAATCATCAAAATCAAAGAATTAAACCTCAAAACTCATAGAAATTTCTCAAAACTTCATAAAGCATAACTTATCCGATTTTAATCCGAATCACGTCATTTCAAGTCCGTTTTACACCAAATTTCACAGATAAGTCACATAACATATAATAAACCTGTTCCGGGCTCGGTAACACGGTTTTCACATAATTATTCATTTTCAAATTCCTTTATTATTTTTTCAGAAAACAATTTTCTTTAAAAATTCATTTCTCAGGCTTGGGACCTCGGAATTCGATTCCGGGAATTCGCCCAAGTTCCATATTTTCCTACGGACCCTCCGGGACCGTCACATCACGGGTCCGGGTCCGTTTACCAAAAATGTTGACCAAAGTCAACTTTATTCAATTATTCAATTCAAAAATCCCATTTTTTCAAATTTTCACATGGAAGGTTCCCGGCTACCTGCCCGGGCTGTGCATGCATATCGATGTGAGATTAATGGAGGCTTTCGGGGCCTCGGAACACAGAATTAGCTGGAATTACCTAGGATGACCTTCTGGGTCATCACAGTAATTCCAGTCTTCAAAACATGCCAAGTACAAACAAACACAATTTAAACCAAAGAAATCACACATAATATCTTTTGACTGCATCAGAATTGATAGCCATATCTACACATTTGCCTTCTATATATCTGTTAAATACAAAGTACCATTGGAAAACACTCTCGTTACGATGAACGACCCTTGTCAATTTGGGGCGAACTTGCCTTTTGCTTCAGCCTGATATGGAAGAATGCATTTCAACACTGACTGATCTACCAAAAACTATTTGAGAGACACTCCCTTGTTGTATGCTCTCATCAACCTTTTGATTTCCCAGACTAATCGCCTCAATTTCACTCAATTCAAGCTCAAGGTTATCTTAGAATGCGTGAACCTTTACTTGTTTCCTCAAATGCATCCTTATCACATAAAAACCGTGTTTCATTCTTCCATGATTAGATTGGCTTTCAAGATCTGGCTAAAAACTCCGCACGCATGTCATGTCATTAGAACTGGACTGAAGAGAACTATATACAAGAAAAGAACTAAACAGAGATTGCAAATAACAAAAACAAAATTTCATTTGACCAAAGGATGTCAGGGTTTGAAGAATACCGAAACAAACCTAGATGACAGACTCAGAGACACAAAACTAACTAACAAGACTCCTAAAGATAAGCAAAAGAGGACAAAAGTATTTGAATCACCAAAACAAACAAGTTAAAATCTGGATTACAACCCCGAAATAACCAGATAGCAGAAAAGATGTCAAAATGAACTGCCAAGACTCCTTCCCGACTAGGAAATGTGGTGCTTTCTAATTACTTAGCTCGAGATCCTATCCATTGAGTAGCACATCAAAATTACTAGGACCCTCACCCACTTCAATCACATCTTAACCAAGTGGCTCATTGACTCATTTGAGGTGGTTTTGGGGGGTGGAGTGTGAAAAGGTTGTGGGGAGATATCAGCAGCAGTAGGAATCTGGATTTGTGACAATGGCGGAATGGTGACAAAGCTTTCAGAGTAGTTAGCGGGGTACAATGACGGAGGACACCCACTAATCCAGGCTTGGTATATTTTGGCCATACGTCCCTTCAACTTTAGGACCTCTTCTTTCAACTCAGATTCTAATTCAACAATCCCCTTGGGCGGGTCAACAACACATGTGTCCAAGTCTTTGCCAGTCATGGCTACCTCGCTATTTGACCTTGTATTGTACAGATGACTCGCCACAAACTAACCACCCTCTGTTATGATAACAATTAAAATACCACAGAGGAGCAAAACAAAGCCAACATATTAGCGTTAGGGAATTTATCAGATAAAAACATCACGTTGTGTGTAATGCACCTAGCTGCAATTAATGGTTCATGAATGGCTTCGAGGGTCACAAGGTCATTTGGCATCATCCCAATTTTGTTCATTTCAGCCTCCTATTTTCTTTTATTTCTAGCATTTCTTGACTTGCTCATTTTCCTTCCTCTCTTTTCATTCTAATTATCCTTAATTTCTTTCTCTCGCCTCACGTCCCACAAATTCATTTCCCTTTTTTTCTCTTTTTTTTTTTGATAATTTTTTTTAATGAATTGATTTGATCGAACCCTATGTAGGTTGCCTACGTATCATGTTCCGTATGAATCAGACCAAGCGTAGTTCTAGAAAAGTTATGAACAAATAAACTAAGAAAAAAAAAACAAAATCTTTTTGGATTTTTCATTGGTAACTCTTTTTTTTTGGTTTTTCAAATATAAAACATGCAATATTATAACAAAAGACTCGACAATCTTAACTAGATTGACAAATTCGATACTACTGTACAAGACTAAAAATTAAAAGACAACATAAAATAGACTCAAAAATAAAAACTTTCTTCAAGCAGCTCTTGTATGCATGATCTTGACTAAAATGGTCCTGGGTATCTGTCATGCTCAAACTCTAACAAATAGATCCATACCTGAATGGGAAAAATAAGATCAAATAGAGTTAGTGATTCAAGACACGTGTGAGACCACAATACTTCCAATTGAGCCATGCAAACATGATTGGGTTATTTTTTGTAAAAGTGGCTAGTCATGCAAATTCAACATGGATAGACCTTAGAATTGAGAGGACATCTTGTTGTACACTTCGCGCTCTAAGACATATGTTATTAAGACACTTTGAAAAAAACTAGCTCTATTTTGCAAAAACGGCCTACGTGGCCAAATGTGGCTAAACTTGCAAGATTTGGCTAAGACCCCGCGAAGCCAAGAACCTAAGACTCACTAAGAATACCGGACCCTATGTGGGCTGCCTACGTATCGCGCCCTAAAAGATGAGAATCAGGTTTGCGTAGTTCGGGCAGATTGGATACGAAAAATAATTCAAAAACTGAATTTGGAAAAAACACATTTTGTCTTTTTGAAAAATGATGAAACATGTAATTTTTGGATTTTCTTTTCTCTCTTTTTTATTGATTTTTGAAAAAAGGATGAGAAAGTGCAAAATCTTTTTGGATTTTTATTTTCTCTTTTTTTCGATTTTTGGAAAATGATGGAAAAGCGTAAAATATTTTTTTTTTTCATTTCCATTTCCATTTTTTTTTTCCGAAAGAAAAATAAATAAAAATAAATAAATTTGCGAAAGAAAAATATAATTGGACCCTACTTGCTTCATTTTCACACTTAACCCTCTTTTCTTTTTCATTTTCCCTCAACCATTATTGGTCCGCCAAATGACACCTTTTACCCTCGAGGAATACAACATGTAACACATAAAATGCATAAAAATGGTCTTTTGTTTTTGGGTACACCTGTCCTAGACGGACCCAACCCCTGTGTTGAGTCCCCTAAGTCAAATGCACGTGATGCAAATAATTGTTCCTATTAAGGATCCGACATGGGGTTTTGTTATTTTAGGTTTAAACCTAGGGTTGTGTTCTAGACCTGGGTACCCGAGCGGACAGCTGGAGCCGAGGTGGGGGCAACGTACCGGGAGCACGAAAGTCTACCCGGCATTGTTTCTGGTCCATCCTCGTTTTTGTTTGGTACAACCTCTAACAGAAAAGCGGGCCACGCGAATGTGTGTACCATTTTGTTTTAGAAGACTCAGAGGGGTGGCGTAAGGAAGCAATTTAAATACATATCAAATAATATTAAAGCGGTAAATGAATGGCAATTAGCACATTAGGCCCACAAAATACAGTAATATCACAATCAATGAAGCCAAGTAAAAACACATAAAAAAGCTCGAATTCTTGAACCCTGAACCAGAGATTCTGGGTTCTTGTCCCCAGCAGAGTCGCCAGAGCTGTCACACCTCCTTTTTCACCCCCCGATAAGGGTAATAAGGGAGTTTTTCCAATTAAAGTGACAATAATCGAAATGAGATTATTTATTTAATCAGAGTCGCCACTTGGGATAATTTATGGTGTCCCAAGTCTGCACCGGCAAATAAGAGAACAGCACATAAAGTAACAAATAAAAAATCGACTTCATTATTATAAATTACCGGTTTATTTTTAATCCCAAATCGAGGAAGTTTTGACTCTGTGTTAATGTCTGCGAAACCAGAAGATCGGGTACGGAATTCTGTTAACCCGGGAGAAGGTGTTAGGCACTCCCGAATTCTGTGGTTCTAGCACGATCGCTTAATGATTCATACTTGGCTTATCTAATCTAATTACTCATTTTAGGACGTATGTGTATTTATCCTTTACTGCTTTTAAAAATTCTGAGGCGAGTCACGCGTACGTGTACTCATCTTATTTAATGAGCTAAAAATCATGTCACGCGTACGTGTACACAATTAATAGCCCTTGATATTAAAATTATTTGGCCAAAGTCACGCGAACGTGTACTTCGATTTTATTGTGAAAATCGGCGCTTGAATCATGTCACGCATACGTGTACACCATTTGTCACGCTTAATTATTTAAGAAAAAAAAACTTGGCCAAAGTTGCGCGAACGCATACTTTGGTTTTATTTGGAAAACCGACACTTGAATCATGTCACGCGTACGTGTACACAATTTGATAATAATTGTAAATCACTATTCAAAGATAAGATAAAAACTACAATAATTCTTAGAACTAGTCATGCTAATAATAATGAAAGAAATTATAAATCTTTAATCATGCTTTTCGATAACAAGCACGTACATTATAGCAGATAAAATAAAATTATTCTCAACGCTCATGCTTTATTCCATAGTCAAAATTGTTTAAATCTTAGAGATGCTAATACTAGAATTAAACTAAACAAAGCAGAATACTATAGAATTTATAAATAAAGCATGAGCATAATACATATTCATTTAATCATTCAACTAAAGTAAGCTTAACAGCACATGGCATTAGATTAGCTTCACTTGAAACAAATAAAAAAAAGCAATAAAATACTTAAGTTAAAATAAAGCAAAAAACAAAGTGCTAACAAATCAAGAAACAGTAGAACATGTAACTAAAGAGCAATAAACAAAACAACAATCTTAATTTGAAAAGAAAGACAATAATAAAATAAGAGATGGACCTTTATATTATGAAATCTGATGCCAAACATTTTTGAAACACAAAAGCAGTGGAAGCTATGAACCAAAATTTCGAACAGATGCCGCGAACCTTCATCGATGAACTCAGACGAAACTATGGTTTTTGAGGTGATTTTCATGAGATTCTGAAGTTGTTTTCGAGGTATTTCACAGCTGATCTTGGTGTCGATTTTAGGAGTATTTTGCTAGAGTGTTTGGCCAGTTTTGGTGGCCGCTGCTCTCTCGTTTCCGACGAGTTCGCCGACGATGGAAATGAGGGAGGTTGGCTGCCGTTTTCTGTTGAAAATCAGAGAGAGATGCCTGGCTCTTTTTGCTCTAACTGTTGCTGATAAAAAGATCTCCCTCCGGAATTTAGGTTGAGCTCTCCTTCTATGTTTATGTGTGGGTGTGTTTCGGCGGGTCTTCGTGGAAAGAAAACTGGCAAGTGACGAAGGAGGGAAGTCGAATGATAGGAGTGAGGGAATCGGGAAAGGGGAAGATGCAGCCCGTTCTTTTCTCTAAGGGGGAACCTCCCTTGTCTAGTATGCTGAAGGTTATATATTTTAGGTCTTAGGGTTTTAGGGTTAGGTTAGTGGGTATTGGGCTAAGGGGAATGAGCTTTTGAAATTGGGCCAAAGACAAAAAAAAATGGACCTTTCAACCCAAAAACTTACTCTTCCTTTTAAAATTGATACAAAATTTATAATTCTAAAATATTAACTAAAACTTAATGTATTAAATATTAAAATAAACTCATTTTTTTTGTTGTATTTTTGTAAATTTTTGTACTTAAAATAAAGTAAAAGAGTTAAAACTAGCTAAGATGACGATATTAGGCCTAAACTAAATATAAAATACTAAAATGTATAAAATATCTGGGAGGGTCAAAACTCACGCGTCTACATGTATGTGTATGATCACTTGAGTTCTGAGTCACTTATAACTTGATTGTCAGGTATCGGTTAAGAGGAAATTTTTGGTACTTTGCTGTTCATTTTTCAGTTATTTTCTGGATTACGTTATTTGCTATGTACTTGTTGTTTACTGTCTCACATGCCTATTGCTTTAGTCATATCTCGTCATATATTATATTGCTGGGCCTTAGTGAGTATCTAGTCGACCTCTCGTCACTACTCCTTCGAGTTTAGACGGGATACTCACTAGGTACATATATGTTTATGTACTCATGCTACACTTTCTGTGCATTTTGTTGCACAAGTATCTTCATAGTTCAGCGATTGATTTGGAGACTTACTCGGGCTGCATTCATCCGGAGGCGTTCCAAAGTTGACAGAGTCTCCTTCTTTCTATATCTTTACATTGTATCTCTATTGCCTTTGTCCCATTTATTTCTCGGACAAGAGTTGTATAATTGTATAAATTCTTAGAAACTCCTCATGTACTTGTGTCACCGGGTTCTGGGGATGTCTTGGTATTTCTTTTTTTTGTAGTAAGTTGGTTTCTTGCCGTATTTAAATTATGAAATTTAATTATTTAATAATGAAAATGCAAGAAGAGGCCTCGATTCTAAAATGTTAAACATGAAAGTGTTCCAACTGATTAAGGGGTCGGCTTGCCCGACAGTGGTGTCCGGCCCCATCACAACCCATAGGTTTTGGGTCGTGACATTAACAGACATAGAAGGATAATGTGTAGATATGGCTATCAATTTTGATGCATTCAAGAGTTACCATGTATGAGTTCTTTGCTTATCTTCAATTGTATTTGATTAATGTGTCAAGAGGTATCATGTCAAGAGGATAATGTGTATATATGGATATCAATTTTGATGCAGTCAAGAGGTACCATGTCAAGAGGATAATGTGTAGATATGGCTATCAATACAAAAAATGAGTTTATTTTAATATTTAATTAATTAAGTTTTAATTAATATTTTTAGAATTATTTGTATCATTTTTAAAAGGAAGAGTGAGTTTTGGGTTGTAAAGTCCTTTTTTTTGTCTTTGGCCCAATTTCAAAAGCCCATTCCCCTTAGCCCAATACCCACTAACCTAACACTAAAACCTATACTCATTCTTCAAAAACACTACACCCTTACACCCTAACAAGAAGACCAACCCCAAGACCTCCACTAGCCGCCGGAACCATCAGTACACCACCCTCATCTAGTTGTCACTCCTCCGCCTCTATCTCCATCGCCAGCCCCCATCCACCTGGAAAAGCAACAGTCGCCGACACATTCTCTAACACCAGCTGCCACTGTACTCAGCCTCAAACTCGCCGGAATAGTGGCCCACCATGAAAAACGGTCAGACCCCTCTCATTCATGGCCAGCTACTCATTTCCCTTCCCACTTTCTCGCCCTTCCCTGTTGCTTCTCTCCCTTGAACGTCGATGTTGCAGTTTCTTACCAGTCGTTGCCGAATTCGACAAACGGCGAGAGATACCCACTATTCCAGTCGGAATCGTGGTCTCCAAATTGCCGTCTATTAATCGAAATCACCAAAAAAACTCCATCTCCACCAATTTTTGAGTTCATCTCCTTCTTTCTTTCTTAATATCAACAGAGGTTTAAAATCATTGGTTGAGTTCAGTGAAATATCGGGGGAGGCTTTCCAGTGGAAATCTTGTTTGCTGTCCTATCATTTTTGAGTTTCAATGTAACCACCCGACCGGTCATTTTGCGTATTAGGGCCCCTTTCTCCTAAGTGATACTTCCCATAGCGGCTTCTTGTGATTTATGACTTGCGGGGATGGGTGGTTCAGGATTTGGAAGTGTTTAGAGTGCTATAGGAACACTTGGTTCCTTAAGGTTGGCCTTTTTGGCCAAGTTTGACTTCGGTCAACATTTTGAGTAAACGACCTCGGAATCGAGTTTCGACATATCCAGTAGCTTCGTATGATGATTTCGGACTTGGGCGTATGTTCGTAAAGGGTTTTCGATGACCCGGGTGCATTTCGGCGCCCAATATAGAAATAAGAACTTCCTTAAGTTTGAAATTTGGTTTGGAACGTGATTTTATGTTATCAAGGTCCGAACGTAATTCCGAGATCGGGAGTAGCTCCGTTATGTCATTTATAACATGCCTGTGAAATTTGGTGTCATTCTGAGTAGCATAGGTCGGTCCGGCACATTGTTATAGAAATCAAGAACTTGAAATTTTTAAGTTATTATTCTAGGGGTTTCGGGGTGTGATTTTGAGTTTTAGCGTTGTTTTGAGTGTTCCGAATGCTCGAGCGAGTTCGTATTATGATTCGGGACTTGTTGGTATATTTTGAAGGGGCTCAGGTGGGCCCAGCTGCCTCTCGGGCACCAAACGAGACTAAAAACTAGCTGATGCAACTGCTGGTGCACCTGATCTGGTGTGACCGCAGGTGCGGTTGCCCAGTCGCAGGTGCGGGACCGCTCTTGCGGTTCCATCCTCGCAGTTGTGGAAACCAGTGGCCAGGCCATTTCTCGCAGGTGCAGACCAAGTTTCGCAGAAGCGGAGCTTTAGGTGCGAGCCCAGCCTTCCCCATCCAATTCCGCAGGTGCGAGCGTTTGCTCGCAGGCGCTAGGCCGCAGGTGCGGTCCTCTAGCCGCAGGTGAGGAATCACTGTAAGCTTAGGCAGTGTGTTTCTTTGAAACACGGGATTTTACCCATTTCCTTCACTTCTCACCTCCATTAAAGACTTGGGAGCTTGGAGAAGAGATTTCACGGCCTATCTTCTGAAGAGGTAAGTTAATTCCACACTAATACTAGTTTAATACATGAATTACTAGTTGAGTTAACTACTAAATTGGTGGAAAATCAAGATTTGGGTAGTAACTTAGGGTTCTTGAGGAATTTGATGAATTTCCTCATTAATTGCTATGATGTCAAGTAGAAATCACATATTAACGATCCTTAGGCTATGGGTGAGTGATTCCCTCGCGAATTTTCAGAATTCGAGCGTGCGGGTCCGGGGTTGAATTTTGGAAATTCTTCAAGAATGTTGAATTTATTGAATGACTAGGATAATTTCCATACGTTGAGCATGAATTGATATAATTGTATAACATTTGGCTAGCTACAAGTCCTCGGGTATAGATTTCGGAGTTTCGGGCGCACTCTTGGTCTGAGAGGTAGATTCGACACGAGGTGAGTCTCCTTTCTAACCTTGTAAGAGGGAACTGTCCCCATAGGTTATTTAAATGCTATGTGTAATTGCTTCTGGGGGCTACGTGCGCACGAAGTGACGAGAGTCCATGCGTAGCTACTATTATGCCATGTCAGGTAGTTTTAGGGCTCCGAACATGCTTTTATGTGCCTTATATGTATCTCTAGGTGTACTTTGAGTTGTTTATTACTCTTGAACTAGCATGAGACTAGTAGTAAGTTACACCCGAATTTGCATCTAATTAATCCCTGTTATAAGTATAGCCTCTACTGAGCTATTGGATAATTTTGTGTGAGTATACGAGCACCCGAGTCGCAGGTATGATTCGCGAGCGGGGTAGCCTTACGATGATTCTATGCAAGTATACAAGCACCCGAGTCGTAGCTATGATTCGCGAGCGGGGTAGCCTTACGATGATTCTATGCAAGTATACAAGCACCCGAGTCGTAGCTATGATTCGCGAGCGGGGTAGCCATATTATTATTATTATTATTATATCAACCACGTCGCGTGATTGATTCGCGGGCAGGGAAAAAGATGCATTTATTGTTCGGGACGTTCGACCCTCGGTAGTGCATAGTTATTATCTTTGTGACTCCGGCCGATTATCTTATTCCTGCGTGCGCACGACTATTTGGTATTGTTTCGTGGATATTGACTTGACATATATTTGGGGGAAAAGAAAGCAAAAATTGTTATTTACTGTCAGTATTTACTTTGATTTTCTGTGCTTTACACGTATTTGCTTTTCACTATCATACATGCATACTGCTTTCATTATATCCTGTTGTATTATACTGTTGGACCTTAGTGTGTCAAGTCGAACTCTCGTCACTACTTCTTTGAGATTAGACGGGATACTCACTGGGTACATATTGTTTATGTACTCATGCTACGCTTCTGTACTTAATTGTACATGTTATGAGGCTGGTGCATCTGGTTACCATACCGGAGACAGATTCCGACATAGTGGGTCTGACTTCACGGTGAGCTTCTTCCCCTAACGATCCTCAGCAGCACCATGGAGTTTCTTTTGCTATTTTCCCGTCTATATTTCAGACACTGAGAATTGTATATTTTCATCTTTTGTATATCCAATTAGTATGCCCGTGGTACTCGTGACACTAGTTCCTGGCACATACGTAGTAATTATCATGGATTATAGACTGTATACATATTTTGGCTCCCGCCTCGCTATGACTACTTTCGACTTAAACTTGGTTAACTATCTATTAAATATATTGTTTCAAACCTTATAACTTGGTGTATTATGAAATGTTTAATCAAATAAGAAGGAACCCTTTGTTAGACAAATGTTGGCTTGCCTGACCCCGCAGTTGGGCGCCATCACGACTTGAGTTAGGAATTTGGGTCGTGTCAACGTGGTAACAGAGCTATAGGTTCACGTAAGTCTCACGAGTCACGGGCAAGCCTAGTAGAGTCTTGCGGATCGGTACCGAGACGTCTATACTTATCTTCAAGATGCTATAGGTTGTTAGGAAACCTCTCTTTATTCATATTCTATCGTGCAATCGATGATGTACTAAAACGCAATCTTCTATTCTGTCACAGATGGTGAGGACGCGTGCTTCCGAAGTTCCTGACCCGAAAGATTCTGCTATTCCCGCCGTCAGAGGCCGTGGCAGGGGCCGGGGGAGGAACCCCGGCCCGAGGGACGGGGGAGGAACCCCGGCCCGAGGGACGGGACGGGACGAGGGCATCCTAGAGTCATTCCAGTTGCTCCACCAGAGGACCCTATCAGTAGATCCTGCGACTTCACAGGCGGGAGGGGGAGTCCAGACCCCTACCGCCCAGGTCGCAGGACAGGCAACATCAGTACACCATACCCCGGATACACTGCCTGTGGGTGGGGTCCAACCTGTAGCAGCAGAACCTGAGCCTAGACCAGTAGCGGATGGCGATCAACAGAAGATGTTGGACAGATGGACTCGATTGCACCCTCCAGTCTTCGGGGGTGAGCGAGCCGAGGATGCCCAGGACTTCATTGATAGGTGCAGAGACAAACTGCACAACATGAGGATACTAGCGTCCCATGGAGTGGATTTTACCACATTTCAGTTGGAGGGCAGAGCTCACAGGTGGTGGGAGTCCTATATTCTCAGCAGGCCAGTAGATTATCCTCCTGTCACTTGGGAGTAGTTCACGCAGATGTTCTTGGACAGATATATCCCACCCTCTGAGCGGGAAGAGCTGCGATGTCAGTTTGAGCAGCTAGAGCAGGGGCAGATGTCAGTGATAGATTATGAAGCCAGATTTTCAGAGTTGTCGCTCCATGCACTTATGATACTACCCACTGGTGCTGAGAGAGTGCGGAGATTCGTTTCTGGGTTGCACCAAGGTATTAGAGCCACCATGTCCCGAGAGGTGGAGATGGCTACTCCTTACCAGCTCATGGTAGTGATTGCTCGCAGGATCGAGGGTTATCGGTCGAGGAGCAGGGATTAGGGTCAGCAGGACAAGAGGGCTAGGTTCTCCGGAGATTTCAGGGATGCCCCAGTTAGGAGTAGAGGTTAGTTTGGGGGTGGCCATCCCATCAGGCCTTCATATTCAGTACCTTCCCCACCTCCTCGAGGTGTTTCAGTGAGGCCTCAGTTCAGCACCATGCCAGATCCTTCCTACCATCCTCCAGCTATTCAGGGTTCACCTAGTGGTTATTCCAGTCACTAGAGATTCTCCAGTTCTTACTTCAGTGCTATGCCAGAGGGTCCACATCTCTCTCCGGCCATTCAGGATTCTTCTTCTTCGGGACAGCAGGCTATGCCACCTGTGAGATATTATGAGTGTGGGGAGTCAGGCCATGTGAGGAGGACTTGTGTCGCTCCCCCTTTTTCTATCGCACGAGTTAGGTATGGAGAGATCAGATTTATGACATTCTGGACAACTCCTTAACGGAAGAGGTTTAAGGAAGAGTCGCCACCTAACGATTTTTATGGTGCGTTAGGGCACCTAGAGTTGATAACTCATGAACTAGATCGCGTTACCAGAGATTGGGTAGGGCTTGAAATTATCCCAAGGGGAAGGTGTTAGGCACCCCTCAAGATCCATAACTGTGGGTCCCAGCCAATAAGTTTTGTGAATTTGGACGGTGAGCAAATAACAAGTAAGGTTCATATAAGAGGGGATTTAAAACAAGTATGAAAATCTTTAAAGGTTTTGAAATGATATTAGAATAAACATTTGAAAAAAATTGTCCTAGGTTTAAAGTAATACGGATCACTTCAATGCAATACCCGGTATGTCATACCTCGAAGAGGTGGATACATGTGGTATTAGCGCACCGGTCATCATATCCGTATTCTACCCTTCCCACCCCGTAAAGGTTGTTAAAAATGTGTGTGTTGGTAACGAATGCTTATTGCGTGTCATTACCCGTCCCATCCTATAAGTCCTGGAGGGTGTTTAGGACTACTAATCCTACAAGGCAGGAACTAGGCTGAACCCTTAGGTTTAAAGGACAAAATACTAAGCGACATACAAAACAAGTAGGACTGCACATATGAGGGAACATATAAAGATAAAGAAAGGCTCACATGTCCCTCCACATACAAACATGTAAGTAGCACGTCTCAAACACAATTAAAGTCTCAGGACAGGAGTTCGAAAATAGGAAGTTTAGTAAAATAGCAGGAGTCTGGGTTAGAAAACTTAATGAAGACAGAAACTTTAATTAAAAACTGATAGTTGATTTCAAAATGTACAGTAGCTAAAGGTAGTAGTAAAACTTAGAAATATGCAGTGATTTAAAGCTTTCAGTAAACATAGATGAAAGTTATTAAAGCATGGGTTTGAAATAATTTTAAAGGATAAGGGAATAAAATACAATGGCTCAACATAGAGTAATAATTATCAGTTTTCAAAGGACTGTATTAAAGAAGTAGTAAAATGTTATCAAAATATAGTGCTTGAAAGACATACAAAGCAAGGATTCGAAATGGCACGATTTTGGGCAGAATGAGGCATCTTTTGAAATCCCAATAGTTGGAAAACAAGAATCAGTGAAAATCAGTAAAAGAAATAGATGCATAACTTCAAAACTGTTGAAGTAGAGCAGGAATTTTAATAAAAGTAAGATGAACTTCAGTGAGGTAAACAAAAGTGGGAACAGTAAGGGTTCAAAATGTTTAAAGGAAGTGATTAAACTAGAAGAACATGATTTATTTGATTTTAATACGTATTAGGCTTAAGGCTTTCCTAGGCGTCGTATACATTGCCTTCCTATTTTAAAGAGTGAACATACACATTTGGATTCTTATTTTAATAAATACATGTTTTCAGGGAATTTTTTTAAATAGGTTAACCATATTTTATGAGAGTATTAAATTGTGTTAACTAGGCGTTCAGGTTCTGACAAATAAAAAGAGTCTTAAAGGCCGGATATCTAATGCACAAAGTATCACCTTAAGACATGGTTTCTATATTTCATGTTTATAAAATGCATGAGGAATACATTATGACAGCCTTTTTGTTACTCATTCAGTTATACTAGGCGTGAATACAATAGATATGTTAAAATGAAGAACCTAAACATGATTTTTAATGTATAGTATGCATGTCCTAAGCATGATACTATTGCGCACATAGGGAAATTAAGCCTAAGTCATGATTTCTACCCATACTACACTAAACATGCAGAATTCCCTCCCATTTCACTATCCAGCCCCAATAGTTTATTTACAAATTATTGCAGGACATAGCAAATGAATTACATTAATTGCATTGAGAAAAATAAGAAGTTATTATATAGAGAGCCTTCAGACAGGCCCAACCTTCCAGCCTCACCCCTTCTGAGCTTCACAGCCTTACATAGCCTGGGTGCGGCAAAGCTACCAAAGGTCCTTGTGAGGGCCCTGGCCAATACAAGCACCCAACATTTGCCAGAGTTAAGATAGGTGCAGTGTAGAATTACCTGCCTCAGTGTGTCAAAGTTCAGAGGGAACTCAAGGTCCCTAAGAAATGCTCACACTGAGGGGGTGGATCTTAAAGGTCTAAGAGTAGTGTGAAGTGCGGAAAGGATTAGTTTTAAAAGAGTTTCCAAAATAGGGGATTTGTTGTAAGACAGCAGAAGCACTAGTTACAGTAGCAGAACAGTATAGGATTGCATACAAGGGCCATGCGGAAAGGGAACAAGTATATCACATAATGCTAACGGAGATACAGAGACTTATGAAAGCTCATTGAGGCAACCCTGGTCCAATAGGACCAACTTCGCACACATTCATCAAATGCCATGCTCAATTATCGCTATATTCCTTTCCCTCAGATGTAACAACTTGCTAATATGGCGACAATCCGCAACTCCATGAGGACACAACCTAACTGCAGGTGGTGGGACTCCCCCACTTTGGTTACCCTCATTCCTTTAAGCACCACCCGACTTCCTTTCCTTACGGCCGGCCTTTTAGAAATGGAACCACCGCCTATCACTTTTCACATATCTTCCTTCATCGCGTACTTCTCTATTGCGTCCTTAATTCAACATCATTCTTTGTAGCTCTTTGAGCCAGCAGATCACCACAACTTCGGACTCTCCGAAGATCATCTTTCTCGAGCTGCCTTCATTAGAGGTAACTGTTCAATTCTGAACCACTACACACCACGATCTCTGACAACCGCTTCTTCAACACCGCTTCACAGCACTCTAACCCCATGCGACCTAAGAGCTATAACACCGACGAATTTAACATATCCTATTCGATCAAACGACGACACCACAACACAGGTGAATACTCCACCTTGCTCGATAGCACCAAGATTACTACTTTATCAATCCGAACCGGACCATTCATAGTCCAAGTGCCTTTCCTCCGCCGGAACTAAAATACTGAAATCTCGAAACCACGCCCTGAGAAGACCTCCCTTCAAGTCATTCATTGCCCCTACATATGGGCAAGCATCCTACCATCCTATCAACACCGCGCGATATCCAACCGTAATCATCATAACAACCTGATCATAGCCTCAAAGTCCTCAGAAACACAATTACTGAGCTTAAACAACATATTATTCTCCTGCAGGGCAACAACAACAATCCCAACCAACTGCACATGGAAAACATCTCGCACCACATCCATAGTGTCATTAAAAGTTCTCAACCCTTGATTCATAACAAGTGCTTCGCGACGCGTAGGATTGAGTAGGAAGAAGCATAGGCATAAGCCTTAAAGGTATAAAGTCGCACGGTGAGGAATCAAGAAGGGAAGTACTCCTAACATCCCTGTAGCCTCTCGAAGATAAGTACAGACATCTCCGTACCGATCCGCAAGACTCTACTAGACTTGCTCATGACTCGTGAAACCCGCGGGAACCTAGAACTCTGATACCACGTTGTCACGACCCAAAACCTATGGGTTGTGATGGCGCCGGACACCACTGTCAGGCAAGCCAACCCCTTAATCAGTTGAAATACCTTCCTGTTTAAAAATTTCGAAATCGTTGCCTTTATTGCATTTCATAATCAAATAAATAATTTTTTTGTAAATTAAACACGACAAGAAATCTATTTAATTCCATAAATCAAGACTCAACACATCCCCAAAACCCGGTGACACAAGTACATGAGCAGTTTCTAAGAATTTATACAATTATACAACTCTTGTCCGAGAAATAAATGGGACAAAGGCAATAGATAGAAAATGTAAGTACACATAAGAGAGACTCCGGCAACTGTGGAATGCTTCTGGATGAATGCAGTCCGTATAAGTCTTCCAAGCCAATCACTGTACTATAAAGGTACCTGTGCAACAAAATGCACAGAAAGTGTAGTATGAGTACATATACATATATGTATCCAGTGAGTATCCCGTCTAATCTCGAAGAAGTAGTGACGAGAAGTCGACTCGATACTCACTAAGGTCCAACAGTAATAATAATAGACAGGATATAAGGAAAACAGTAGGCATGTAAGACAAATAAACATCGAAATGCATCAATAAGAGGTATCCAAATAACGGTGGAAATCAAGCAAGTCCTGTATCCGCCGTGGCGTACGACCCGATCCCAAAGTTAAATCACTCTCATCACTCCGCCGTGGAGTACGTCCCGATCCCATAATGAAATCACTCTGTCGTGGCGTACGGCCCGATCCCATAATGAAATCACTCTCATCACTCCGTCGTGGCGTACGGCCTGATCCCATAATGAAATCACTCTCATCACTCCGCCGTGGCGTACGGCCTGATCCCATAATGAATTCACTCTCATCACTCCGCCGTGGCGTACGGCCCGATCCCATAGTGTAATCACTCTCATCACTCCGCCGTGGCGTACGGCCCGATCCCATAATGAAATCACTCTCATCACTCCGCCATGGCGTACGGCCCGATCCCATAATGAATCAATCATCACTCTTAAGTCAAGCCAAGTATCACGACGTTCAAAGACAACAGTACCAATCACACAAGTATATAAGTCATATATATGCTATAACAGGGAAAAACAATGAACATACTGTGTCCTAACTACTCGGACGAAGCAGTAATAGACACTACATACGGACTCTCGTCACTCGGTGCGTACATAGCCCCCAAACAAGATCCATAGCAAATAAGGTTACCTAGAGGGACAATTTCCCTCTTACGAGGTTAGAAAGGAGACTCACCTCGCTCCGAGATTCATCACCGGCTTCCAAGCCTCTACGACGACTAAAAATGGATGCGCACGCTCCCAAACTATCCAAATAACGATAATTCAATGAAAATATACTCAATAGATCATAACCAATTCAAATTACAATGTTCCTCAGCCCGGCTCAATAAAATGAGCAAAATGCCCTCGGGCCCATGTGCCCGGACCTCTACCCGAAGATTTACTAATTCAATTATACAATTTACTTCAAAAATTCATGCTCAAATCGTGAAAAAAGAACACATTTTCTAAATTCTAGGTTTTTAGCAAATTCCCACATTTTCCCCCAATTTTCATATCAAATCTATGTAATAAATCTTGTATTTAACTTGAAAATAAGTAGAAACAACTTACCTTTGATGCTTGATGAAATCCCCCTTGAAATGCTCTCCAAAATCATCCAAGCCAAATGAAAGAAATGAAGAAAATGGGCCAAATTCGTGTTTAAAGAATCTGCCCATGCTTCACCGGGTTGTACCTTGCACTTGTGCTGTACAGGTTGTACATCCTATTAAAATTTCCTTGTTGAACACCTTCTGTTAAGACACCCATAACTTCTTGTAGAAATATCCAAATAACAAACGGTTTGAGGATTTAGAAACTAAACTCGAAGAGCTTTAATTTGATAGGTTGTACATCATATAGCTCTTTATATATCCTGAGATATGAGCTTCTAAAGTCGGCCCTGTGCATCTGAAAATTCTATCGAAACTTCTCGACCANTGTTTTGCAAATGTTCAGATTCCTTATAAATTTCGATATATAAGCTTCCAAAGTAGGCTCCTCGTGCACTAATTGCTGTCCAAAATCTGCAGAAATTTTCTGCAATTTTCCTTCTTTCTTTTGTCCGAAATTCATTCCGTTAACCTTCCGAAATCCACCCGAGGCCCTCGGGACCTTAACCAATTATACCAACATGTCCCAAAACATGATACGAACTCGCTCGAGGCCTCAAATCACATCAAACAACGCCGAAATCTCGAATCGCACTAAAATTCAAACTTTATGAACTTTGAAATTTCAACTTCAACATCCGATGCGGAAACCTTTCAAATCACGTCCTATTGACCCCAAATTTTGCACACAAGTCATATTCGACATTACGGACCTGCTCCAACTTTCGGAATTGGAATCCGACCCCGATATCAAAAAGTCAAACTCTCGGTCAAACTTCTCAAAAACCTTCAAATTTCTATCTTTAGCCAAATGACTTCAAAATGACCTCCGGACATCCGAATTCACTTCCGATCGCGCTCCCAACTCCAGAATCACCATACGGAGCTATTCCCAAACTCACAATCCCAAACGGACATCAATATCATTGAAATGCGCTTCAAGCCAAACTTAGAAAATTTCTTCAAAAATGCCAACTTCCACAATATATACCGAAACGCTCTCGGGTTATCCAAATCCCAATCCGGACATATGCCCAAGTCCGAAATAGTCATACGAACCTGCTGGAACCTTCGGATCCTGATTCCGAGGTTGTTTACTCAAAATTCAATCCCAAAACCAAATTGAATCAACTTAAGAACTTAAGAAATTCTAGAATTCACTTCAATGCGCCGAACCGGTCTATACTACTCGGAATGACTTCAAATTTTGCAGACAAGTTATAAATGACATAACGGAACTATTCCCGGTCTCGGAATTTCATTCGGACCTCGGGAACATAAAATCACATTTCAAGCCAAATTTCAAATTCTTTAAAAATCCTCAAAACTTCATTAACTCCAATTTTCTCATTTTGATCCGAAACCCGTCAAATCAAGTCCGTTTCTTACCAAATTTCACAGATAACTTAAATAACACATATTGAACCTGTTCCGGGCTCCGGAATCATAATACGGGCCCGGCCGCACAGGTTTTACATCAAGGTTCATTTTTCATAAGCCTTTAATATTTTCATAAAATAATTTCCTTTAAAAATTCATTTCTCGGACTTGGGTCATCGAAATTCGATTCCGGGCATACGCCCAAGTCCCATATTTTCCTACGGACCTTCTGGGACCGTCGAATCACGGATCCGGGTCTGTTCACCAAAAATGTTGACCAAAGTCAACTTTATTCAACGAATTACCATAAATTCAACTCTTTATCATGTTTCCATATAAAGGCTTCCCGGCTATGCGCACGCACATCGAGGTGAGATTGACGGAGGCTTTCGGGGCCTCGGAACACAGTCATAATTAAATTTACATAAGATGACCTTTTGGGTCATCACAATTTACTCAAAATTCCACTCTTACTCAATTTCCTCAACTTAAGGCTTCTGAAATGAGAATTTTCCTTTCAATTTAACCCCGAACCCCCTGAATTTCAACTCTGACAATACCCACAAGTCACAATACCCGAAATGAAGTTGTTCATGACTCCCAACTACTGAACGACGCGCTGGATCTCAAAACGACCGGTCGGGTCGTTACAAACCCCCGACGCCGAACCACGTCTTAACTCGTCCGAATGACCTCAATTTTGCACACAAGTCATAAATGACATTCTGGACCTGTGGTCTCTTTCGGAATTCCATTCCGATTCCGATATCAAAATCTCACCTATCGGCCGAAATCGCCGAAATTCTATCTTTCGCCAATTCAAGCCTTAATCTATGTCTTGCCTCAAAAACACATTCCGAACATGCTCTTAACCTCGAAATCACTCAACGGAGCTAACAGAGTTGACGGATTTCCATTCCAGATCCGTCTTCACACAGCTTCCACTCCGGCCCAATTTCTAAGGTTAAAGCTCACCTTAAAGGACTATATGTCCAAAAACACTCCAACTTTCATCACTCAACGCTCTGACTCGTTCCATTAACCTAATAAGACATGGGAGGAACAGTTATCAGGGGATCGGGGCGCTAATTCTCCAAAACGACCGACCAAGTCGTTACAATTTGGGCATCTGAGGTTCTGGAAATATGGGCCTGTTTTCAGGCTCCCTATAGTGTAACTTCTTATTTTCCTTTATCTATTTATGTAATTCATTCAAATACTGGTTTGTAATAAATATTGTAATGAATATTAGGGTTGGCTAGTGAAAAGGAGAGGGTAGCTATATATTATAAATGTTAATGGGTAGATATCATGCTCTTAGGTTTACTGCCTCAGCATCTCATGTGACACTTATATATGTTTGTGATTATCACTTAGAAATACTACTCCTAGGTTAATAAAAAGCATCGACATAGGGTTGTTACTCATGTGCATTCATAACTCATGCTCTGTGAAATCATGCCATTATAAATTTCGTCCCTTGCATTAGACACCATGTCCTTAGGTACTGCTTCAGCATCGCATTGACATTGTTGCATATTTACGTTTATCATATAGAAATCCTGTTCTTAGGATAATTAATGTAAACTACATAAATCCTGCTTAACAACTCAGTGATTCTTTGTGCATTTAGAGATCATGTTGTTAGGAATCATGCCTTAACCATTCTGCATCTCTATGCGCATAGTAGATACCATGCTCTAAGGTCTCGTTTAAAATGCCTAGTTAAACTACTCATGCATGAAAAGACATAAGACAGTATCACATTTGATCATCCTGTTTTAAATAAACTGGTAATAATCCCTGTATTTTGTAGCACTTAGAACAACATGCTCTTGGGCAAAAACAACTTCTGAATTATTAATAATTCTGGTAACTATCGTGCATTATCCTACGCCTAGGAAAGCCTTAGGTAATCAACTTTTATAAAACTGGAAAATTTGTCTCTTTTAGGTTTACTTCTTAATGGCTAACAGTCTTAAAATCAGTAGGCAAACTGATTAGTGCCCCTGCTTCTGAGTTCATAAAACAAAGCTGCATATCTTCTGTGTTGGGATATTCACTTAGACATCATGTCTTAGGATCCTATCTAATAAAAAATGCCTCTTGTTTGTGTTTGAGTCGTGTTGTTTATGTGAATTATCTGTGGAGTTAAATCTGAGCCTCTTAATTGCTTATTTCATTCCTTTATCTGCTAAAGTCCTATTTGTTCTTGCATGTCGCTTAGTATTTTCTCTTTTTAACCTTAGGGGTCTTCTAGAAATGCCGATAGGTAGAGGTCCTAACTTCCTCCGGGGCCATTAATAAGGGACGGGAACAACACGCATAGAGGTTGTTAAACAAAACTCGCTTAATAACCGCTACGGGATTGGGTAAAGGGTAGATATGGATATGATGACCAGTGCGCTAATGCCACGGGTAGCCCCTCATTGAAGAGATTACCGGGCATTGCATTGATCTGATCCTATAGGATAAATAACTAAGCTCCCCTATCCCTTACATATGTGTGTTTAGATTGTAAATCTTTCAAAATTTATACATGCGCTTATACCTTGAATCTTTTAAACTTTAGCACATATGTGTACTTAGACTGCGAACCTTTTATTATTTATGTATATGCCTTAATTGCTTCCTTGTTTAAAATTCACAAAGTTTGTTTGGCCGAGAACCACAGTTGTGGACTTCGAGGGGTGCCTAACACCTTCCCCTTAAAGTAATTTCAAGACCTTACCCATTCTCTGGTTATCCAATCTGTGTTATAAATGACCTTTAGTAGGTGCCTTAACACACCTTAAGGCACCTACTAAAAGATTGGGTGGAGACTCTTCAACTCATTGCATACCCCTTTCCCAAAAAGAAACGAGTTGTCCCAATAATGTCAAAAACCCTGACCGATCCGAAAGGGGAGGAAAAGGGGGCGCGACAACATGGCGACTCTGCTGGGGATATACTTAGGCTTTTACCATTTCAAGCTGCTTTGTGAATTTATACCTTTACTTTGTTAATATTTGCACCCTTCCCCTTTCCCCTTATGTGCAATTAATTGTCTATTTATTTTGAGTGTTTAATCTTTCTCAAAAGCAAAACTGACATGTGTCTTTGTTTCCCTTTGTAATCGCTTTTTAAATCATAATTGTTGTATTTACCGCTTATATAACATGCAAATACATGTCATACTGCTTTTATTTCTTTTTTTTTTATTATTGCATAATCATGCTCAACATCATATTCCACTCGTGCCAATACATATCCTATAGCAACTCTTGATGAGTGGTTGCGCTCTTCCTATTTTATCACCCCTAAATTCAGAAAGGCTTATTTGTGATATCAGTCGATCAGCGGTGCAGTCGATGGTTACGTGCCTTCCCCCTTGAGTTGTCCGCTCAAGGGTACTAGTCTAAAACCCCATAGAAACCATAGTTTGTTATACTGCGCATGCATCATGGTCAAACCTAGCCGGGTTAATGTGTCGTCCGCACAATAACCTTTTAAGACAGCCTTGTCCAAAGTCCACCGGGGTTTTCATAATCTTAACGGATGCAATCACATTCTATGCATTTATTTGGAGAACTAAATGTTTGAATGCTAATCATAAGTGTATAAATAGTCGAGTCTGGCGGGGGTAAGGGCCTAACTATGTTTGTCTTGCAGAAATATGAGGCACGAAGTCCCCAGATTCGGTATGGTCAACAATATCCATCCAAATCTCATGAACTGATGGGAGGACCTTCACTCCAGTGATAAGAAATATGTCAAGAAATACCTGGGTAATTTACCGTCTCTCCTAGACATTCAACCCAACAACATGTTGATTGAGGCAGCCACCTTATTTTGGGATAGTGTAAGAGCCGTGTTTCGCTTTGGGAGTATTGAGATAACATCATTGCTTGATGAAATAGGAGGACTTGCTGGGTTAGTTTGGGAGACTCCCGGGTTGTTGGTGTCTGAGAACCGCACAAGCAAGGGTTTTCTGAAAATGATGGGTCTGAAGAAGAACGCTGAGTTAGAGTGTTTGAAATAGTCATACATACCCTCTGAGTACTTGTATGAAAGATACGGTCACATAAAATCATACCATACCTATCATGATGAGTTTTCCATCACTTCTCTGGGTCATATCAACTGTAGGGTATTTGTATTCATTTACTGCTTTCTGGTGTTGATCGTGTTTCCAACAAAGAAGGAAAGGATTCACACTAGGCTAGCCATGGTAACCAAGACCTTGATGGAAGGGATTGACGGGCAAGCCTTCAACATTGTCCCAATGATCATATCGGACATTTACCGAGCCTTGGAACGTTGTCAAAGAGGAGCTAAACATTTCGAGGGTTGCAACATGTTACTGCAACTGTGGCTCTTAGAACATCTTCAAAAGGGCCAGTACCGTCAAGAATTACCACGAAGGGCATGGAACGATCACATTGCTTTCCACCACCCCAAGCGGATGACATATATCCTCGGCAGGTTTGCTTAGCTAGAGACTGCCAAGGAGTGGGTAAAATTCTTTGATAACCTCACCGAGGAGCAGGTACAGTGGATGTTCGAGTGGTTTCCAACGAACAAATTCATCATCAGATCCAGGGATGCGCCACACCTAGTGTTGATCGGGTTGAGAGGTATATACCCTTACGTTCCTCTCAGGATCATGAGACAAGAAGGCAGGAAGCAAGTTGTGCCGAGGGTCGATAAGATGAGCCATTTCCAAGCTGACTTCCAGGATGATGATGTTCCCTACAAGTGCCAAACCCAACACATGTGGAATTGCAAGATCATAATAGAGAAGAACACAGTTGAACCATACAGGTACCACGCAGGATGTGCAACGTTTACCCGGCATGGTTAGAAGACGACTTGGATGGGTTAGTCAGGCAAGAGATCAGCCGAGGCCACAGAATCATAGACGAGACTGCGGAAGCTCAGTTCAAGTACAACCGTCTACGCAAAAGGATCCACGACTCAGAGAATGAGCACCGTGAGATACATGAAACCAACAAAAGTTTGATCGAAGAATGGAAAGACATGGACATCCGTTCCAATGGGAAGCTGGAATACTTGGAGCGAGGCATAGTAGAACTGGAAGGTAAAATCATAAATGGGTCGAAGATTGTCAAAAAGCAGAGGGAAATGAAGAAGGACATCTGGCCAGCGTGTACTTGCTGCCGGGACTGCGTGAGCTAGGGAACTTGTTCGATGGGATCAAGGATGCCAAATCTGGGGAAGGTCCTTTTGGGCCCAAGAAGGATAGGTTTTCCTTTTTGCTTTCATCAATGTCCATTAGTGACTTTATTTCCTACTTATTATTTTTAGTGTCGTTTTGGATTCGTCTATTTATATTAATGAAATGAGGCATTTTGGAATCTAAGTTCTCCAAATCAATTTGTCGCTAGGCCTACCTTGGGCACAACGAAGCTCCCAAATTAAGACATGCTTTATACTCTTGCAATATGTGTTTAAATACTACAATATTTTCTCATAATCCTCGCTGACTTGGCTACCTTTTGTTTTTGTTTTCTTTTGATTATTCCCCTCCCCAAAGGTTGGTTCGCGCATTCTGGCATCATCATCATACTACACAAGATCCAGGGGTCCTTCACCCTCTCCTCCTCCTAGTCCACCTAAGGGAAAAAGCCAAGGCAAAGGAAAAATGGATGATTTGAGAAATATCAGAAAGGAAATCACAATGCCAGCTGAACAAACTGAAGCTTCTGACAGTCAAGGTACTCAGGTCCAGAATAATGCTATGTAATAACTCGAGCAAAGGTTGTTGAATCTCCAAGGGGAGCTTGAGCTTGTCTGGAATTTGGTAAATCTATCCTTCTCACTCAGTGTTCTTGTCATCATCCAAAACCCCATACCTCCTCAGAACACACCAAACAAACAAAATCCTCCCACAACTCATCACCATACAACTCCACCGAAAAATCCAACTATTCCACCACAATACAACACTTGCCACACTCCGAGAAACACCTCATTGATCATGTCTGAGCCACAAAACTGCACAAATGACCACCTCTATACCCAGGCGCTAGGCCATCATAACAACCCCATCTACGTGGAGACTCTACCTCACTCCACCCAACCAATTTCTTACACGCCCGAATCTAGTGAGAAGGATATGATTATCAAAATTTTGGCTGAAGAACTTAAGAAACTAACTAGCCGAGTTCAAGGTGTTGAAGGAAGTAAGGAAGTTGAAGGGTTGAAATATTAAGATCTCTGCATACAGCCCGATGTCGAAATACCATAGGGTTACAAACATCCTAAGTTCGAGATATTCGATGGTACAGGTGATCCTAGGGTCCATCTAAGGACCTATTGTGATAAATTGGTTAGAATGGGAAGAGATGAAAAGATTCGTATGAAGCTATTTATGAGGAGCCTCACAGGGGATGCTCTGTCTTGGTACATCAGCCAAGACCCTAAGAAGTGGTCCAATTGGGTGAACATGGCATCAAACTTCATGGACCAGTTCAGGTTCAATACGGAGAATGCTCCAGACATGTTTTATATTCAGAATCTTAAGAAGAAGCCCACAGAAACTTTTCGCGAGTATGCTACTCGTTGGAGGTCTGAAGAAGCTAAGGTCAGGCCTACCCTAGATGAAGAACAAATGAACAAATTCTTTGTCCGGGCACAAGACCCGCAGTATTATAAGCTACTGATGGTGATTGAAAACCACAAATTCTCTGACATCATCAAGTTAGGTGAGAGAATTGAAGAAGGGATTAATAGCGGAATGGTTACCAATTTTGAAGCACTAGAGGCCACGAACAAGGCCCTGCTGTCTGGTGGCATATCCAAGAAGAAAGATGCATGAACGATAATGGTTGCACAAGGACCCAAATCCCTGTTGGTATACCGAATCTCTCCACTCACATACCAAACACCTCCACCAACATATCAGTCATATCCACCACCTACCTATCAACCTACTTCTCCCAGATATTCCCAACTAGCCCCTGTTTATCATGCATAAACCTCTCAACCATCTCACTTCCAGCCACCCCCTGCTCGCCAAAACTTTCCAAGACCTCGACCCAATTTTGACCGCAGGCCGCCCAAGCAACATACTGCCATTGCTGAGCCTATTGACCAGCAGTACAAAAGATTAAATGCTGCTAGTTATGTCACTCATATCCTCGCTGTAACCCCTAAGAATCCTTCTCAATGGGAGAATCCAAATAAGACATGTTTGTACCATTCCGACATGAAGGGGCATACAATTGATGAATGTCGCTCACTGAATGATAAGATTCAGTCTTTGATTGATAATAAGATCATTCAAGAAAAGTAAGATACTCCTTATTGATACCCAATGTTTCCTAAAAATATTTTGAAATTGCATATATATCTTCAAAATCATGTATTAATAGCAATAATCATTTTTCCATAATTTTTCTATATTTTCATTAATTTACTCATCATTTTATTTCCAATTAATAATTACCAAATTGCATTACAAATAATATAAAAAAGCATTTATTGATTTTATTTATTATTTTGGTCTTATTAAGACACAATTATTGCATAAATTAGCCAAATCGGCACATTTTGGCTATAATTGCAATAACTTTGCAATTACAGCCCAATCATATGATTTTATACAATTTTCTATCTAGAAATTAACCAATTGTATTTTTAAATACTAAATAAACATTTTAAACTATGGTCTATGCATGGAATTCATTTTTTAAATATAATTATTAGCTATTTTACAAATTATTTTAATTAATTTAAGTTAGGTATTTAACAAACAACCATTTTCATTTCAATTCTATCCTAATTAAGACCTAACCCCAACAAAATTCAAAATCCCAAATGCCCCCAGGCCCAATCCACTGATCCCCCGACCCAACTTCTTGCTCAATCTGGATCGTTGATCAATTTTGATCAACGGACCAGATTCACCCATACCATAATTAATACTAATGACCTACCCCATTCCCCCTCATTTTTCTCCGTCACTCCATTGTTACACATCTCTCTCATCTCTCAAACTCTCTCTGTTAATCTAAGCTCTCATCGACCTGTTTGCCGGTAACTATGGTGGTCTCACCACCGTCCCAGCCCCCATGGCTCCTTCCTCTGCCGGTTTACTGCCGCCTTGAGGTCCTCAAAAGAACCAGAAGGCTGTTCCATTCACCCCATGGTTTTTATGTCATTCCCAGGCCGATCTTGGCCTGTTCGAGTAAGATCTTGTCACCTCCGGCTAGAATCTGTGGTTTTTAAGCCGATTCTCTTCCTCTTTGGGTTATCTCTCTGAAACCCTAACTATTAGTCTTAATTTCTTAAGATCTATAATAGATCTGGGTATATTCTGAGTTATTTTGTTGTTTTCGTTAAAGATTTTCCAATTTTCCCTAAAACGGCTCTTCGTTTTCAAACTAGGGTTTTTCGACCTCGTTTTAAAATGGCTTTGCCTTTCTCATTTTAGTATTATCTTATGATTTTCACTATGTTTAAAACGTTTATTTAAGTTTCCTCTTTTTTCTGAGTTATTATGTTTAAGAACCCTAAAGTTCTTAGTCCTGATCTTGGGTTTCTGAGTCTTTCTTTGATAATATGCTCGCCTAATCGATATAGGTGCTTGTTGCTCATGAACATTCTATGATTTTGTGATTTTTAACCTATTTTTGCTTGTTAGGTTTTCTGATTTCAATTATTCTTGCCTATTATGTGTTTATGCCCAGAGATTTGTTCTAGGTTCTGATTTTCTGTGATTTTACTATATTTGTTTATCAGTATTTCTGATTCCTTACTTCTCCCGCCTATATCATGTTAATTCATACTGTGTTCTGGATGAATCCCTAATCTCGTATGATTTTACCCTATTTGGCTTATTAGGGTTCTGATTTTGCCTATTATGTGTTTACTATGCTTGTTTTCATAAATTTATGCTAAATCAGTATTATTTTTCTATTTTTGAATCCATGAATCTTTGTGATTGATCCTTCACTAATCTCGTATGATATTCTCTACTGATTTTGACTTTTTGAGATATTTTTTGACCTTATTCTATGGTTAATCAGGCTGTTAAACTGATTCCCAAGTCTTTTCTTAATTGGAATATTCTGAACTTAGCTTCTATTACATGTCTCATACTTTTATGGTGCTAAAATTATTTCCTTATGTGTCATATTCAACCTCCTATGGTATCTTTCCTTATTGATAACATGTCTCATACTTTTACTATGCTAAAATTATTTCTTTATGTGTCATATTCAGCTGCATATGGTATCTTTCCTTATTGATTACATGTCCATTACCGTTTGAAATTTAACCCCTTAATTAGAGGAAACACTTAAACTGATTTTGTGTTGATTGATTATGATTCCTTAATTACTGCTTGACTATGGATTCTTACCTTGTTTCTACTGAGTTTCAAACTTTATATATACCATGTTATCTCATTAACAAAAAACACGAACACATTGTTCAAAAAACTCTCTCACAATCAAAACTCCATGCTCTCTCTCTTTGCTCTGGTTACTTGCATATTGTTCTACATCAGCCGGCTGTAAGACAAGGTTGATTACTATACTCTTTGGTTCTTCACTCTGTGTTTGCTCTCTTCCATACTGGTATGTCCAGATTTTATTTAAGTCACAAAACAATATGTTTATTTTGCTACTTCAATTCGTCATATTTCTAGTATGTTTTTACTTATGGTTTTGCTGTGAATTTTGTACTTGACCATGTTGCATTATCGTTCACTTAGCTTGTTATGTACTCCCCTCTATTAGACTCAGCATGTTTATGAAATGTTATCCCTCTTCTAGTATACCTCAATATGAGTCTGCTTTACTTATGTTTCTCTGATTACTGGCATGAACTTTTCTGTGGCAAAAGAATTGTACCTTATGTCATTTAGTTTTGTGTAATCCTGAAGTTTATGTTATATCCCTAATACCTTAACCCCCTAGCATATTGTTGGTTCTCTACTTAGGTGTTCCTGTAACTATGTGTTTACCTATGTGCCATATTTGTCCCAATCCCCCATTACCCATGTTTGGTGTTGCTGAACCTGCCTTGGTTCTGTGTTCTTTGGCTGTGTATGAACTTGTTTTGGGTGTTATGTCTGGACTGTTGCTTATTACTCTACTGTCTTTTCAAAACTGTTCTACTACATAACTCTGTTTTTATTTTTACCGAATATTTCAAACAAGTTTCTTTTTCAAACTGTTTTCCTACTCACATCTTTCAAAACTATGTCAAGAACTCTCACACTATTCTTAGATCCTTAAGTTCTGCCCCTCTAATGTGTGACTGCTTAGAGATCCCTATGAGATCCCTCTGAACTCTGATGCATTAGAGCTGCCTCTTCCACACTACACTTACTCAAGTATGGTTGTGAAATATGGGTGTGAGCACTGCCCGACATCCTTTGAGGTCCTTAGGGAACTCTGACACACCCGGATATTAAGAAAGGCTATGAATACTTATGGCGTTGGAAACTCTGGAAATCTGGGCCTATTTGTAGGCTCCCTATAGTGTAACTTCTTATTTTCCTTATTTACTTATGTAATTCATTCAATACTGGTTTGTAATAATTTATTGTAAACGAATATTGGAGATGGATAGTGAAAGTGGGAGGGTACATTTATAGGTTATCTACATCAAGGGTAGAAACCATGCTTTTAGGTTTACATTTTTGTATGCGCACTAGAAATCCATGTCTAGGGTCAATACGTATCATGCATTATATATCATGCTCCTAGGTTTTATGTCTACTGTTTTCAGCATCTCATTCTGACACTATCACTATCATTTAGAAATCCTGTCTCTAGGATAATATGACAACATTAATACAGACTACTACTCATGCAATCATGTCTAATAATGCTGTAACATTGCGTGCACTTAGAGATCCTGCTTTAGGGAACTTTGCATATCCCGAAATCATGTTGTACATTTAGAAATCATGCTTTAGGAACTCTGCTTATAAATCACTCTATATGTGCATATTAGATACCATGTTTAGGATATTGTTCATACTCGCTTTTACACCTAGTTAAACTACTGATGCATGAAAAAGGGATATAAAACAGCCTCACTCTTAAGTATCAGGTTCAAGTAAAACTGATGATAATCTTGTATCTATTAACACTTAGAACAACATGCCTTAGGTAAAATAATTCCTACACTGTTAAAATAATCCTGGTAACAATGGTGAATTATCCCACGCCTAGGCAAGCCTTAAGTAACCAATTCTTATAAAACTGAAAACTGCTTCTTTGTGTTTACTGCTTAGTGCTTAACAGGCTTAAAACCAGTAGGAAAACTGATTAGGCCCTGCTTCTGAGTTCATGAAATAAAACTGCATATCTCTTATGTCCTGATACTCACCTAGACATCATGTCCTAGGATCTTGATTAATAATACTGCCCTTATTTGTGTCTGAGTCGTGCTGTTTACATGCATTATCTGCGGAGGTAAACTTGAGCCTCTTATTTTCTCCTTCCTGCTTTATTTGCTGAAGTCCTATGTGTTATTGCTTGTCGCCTTAGTATTTTATTCTTTAAACCATAGGGGTCTGTCTAGAACTACCTATAGGTAGAGGTCCTAAATTCCTCCAGGGCCATTAAGAAAGGGACGGGTAATAACACGTAATAGAGGTCGTTAAACAAAATTGTCTTAAATAACCGCTAAGGGGTGAAAAGGGTAGACATGGATATGATGACCGGTGCGCTAATTCCACGTGTAGCCCCTCTTCTGAGGAGTGATTACCGGGCATTGTACCGATGAGATCCTATAGGATAAATTACCTAGGACTCCCCTATCCTTCATATATATGCATAGACTTTAAATTTTATTACGCATATGTGCTTAGAATTTAAACCTTTCAAAACCTTATATACATACTTAGACTTTAATCTTTTCAAAATCTTCTGCACACGTGTGCTCAAACTGCAAATCTTTTCAAGACCCTTTGCTTGTTTAAAGCTTTAATTACTTATTTGCTACTTGCCTAAATTCACAATGTTGTTTGGCCAGGAACCACAATTGTGGACTTTGAGGGGTGCCTAACACCTTCCCCTTAGAGTAATTTCAAACCCTTACCCAATCACTGGTTATCCAAATCTGTGTTTGTAAATGACCCTTAGTAGGTGCCCTAACACACCTTAATTCGTTAGGTTGCGACTCTTCAATTCCTTTTATACCCCTTTCCCAAAAGGAAGCGAGTTGCCCCAATAATGTCAAGAACCCTGACCGATCTGAAAGGAGAAGGAAAAGGGGGCGCGACACTTCCAATGTCCGTAACAATCCACTCCCAGACCATAGGGGTGGAGGCATTAACATGATAGAGATAGAGAAAGAATGGGACCCAAATGGGTCGATCAGGTTGATCATAGAAGGTGATGACCCAAAGAAGCCAGCAGTCACTCATAATCCTATCATAGTCCAGATTCAGCCATCTGGAGATGTTGAGGTATGTCACGACCCGAAATCCCACCTTCGGGCCATGACTGCGTCTAACATTGAACCCGTTAGACAA
>ML289513.1:0-26346 GCA_005239495.1 Nicotiana undulata
CAGTTTTTCTTGGTTTTCTTCAACGCGGCCGCGGTCCATTTTTCGCTGACCGCGGTGGGGGCCTGAGGGGGGTTATAAATAGACGGGAATTTCACTTATTTTCACTTTTCAAAGCCCTAAAATCATAAGAGACGATTTTCCAAACACTTTTTCTTCTCCAAAACATTAGTAAGTGATTTCTAACTCATTTTCTTTACTTCTTAACTTCTTTTTACAAGATTTCATCCTGGAATCTAGGTCTAAAATCATGAAAAACAAAGTAGAAGTTAGGGGTTCTGGGTAGAGTTAGGGTTTTGGGAATTTTGGGCAATTCAACCTCATTTTGGGGTCGGATTTCAAAACAAATTATATATTTGGACTCGTGGGAAAATGGGTGATCGGGTTTTGGTCCAAGCCTCGTGTTTGGACCAACTGGGCCCGGGGTTGAATTTTGATATTTTTGGAAGAATGCAAGGAAATGGGTAATTAGGCTATGGGATTGATTTATTGAGTCATTATTGATATACTTGAGTTAATTATGTCTAGATAATATCGTTTCAGAGTCGGATTCTAAAGGAAAGGCGGTGTTAGAGGCGTGATTGCTATTTTTTGGACCCGATGTAAGTGTCTTGCCTAACTTTGATGAGGGAATAGGTATTGTGTGCTATGTGTTAAGTGTTTATCATGTTCAATGCATATGTGAGGTGACGAGTACCTATGCACTGTGTGTCAAGCATGCCCGTGAGTCTATCTTTGATGAAAATCTTATTATTACTTCCATTTTCATCATAATATGAATTTGTCTCTACTTGGAAGTTGAATATTGTGAAATCTCTGGGTGGTGAACTCATGATGTATTGGTTCGATTGAGAACCCAATTGTAAAGGATATATTGAAATGATTGGCTATAGCTAAGACCTTTGTCAGGCAATTGTTATGATATTGACTGATACTTTTCCCTTGCAGGGTGATTTTGAGTTGTATTTCCACTATGTTGCATTCCTTGCCATTTATATTGTCATTGTTTTGGTGAGGAAGAGTGTAAAGCACGAAGGGTGATGTCGTGCCATGATTTACATTGATCACATCATAATTTGCATAGTGAGGAAGAGAGTAAAAGCACGAAGGGTGATGTCGTGCCATGATTTACATTGATTACATTGACATACATAATACATTGCATAGTGAGGAAGAGAGTAAAATCACGAAGGGTGATGTCGTGCCATGATTTACATTGATTACATTAACATACATAATACATTGCATCGTGACAAAGAGAATAAAAGCACGAAGAGTGATGTCGTGCCATGTTTCATGATTATTTCACATCGTACATCGCATTGTGAGGAAGAGAGTAAAAGCACGAAGGGTGATGTCATGGTCGTGCCATTATTTACATTTCTGGCATTTACACTGGTTTCCTTATCATTCATTTGTTAAATTGCCTTTTCTTGTCTGCTCTTCATGCTCATTTAACTGATCTATCTCATATGTTCCCCTTTAACTGCTCCCGTATCCCCATACTTGTTTGTCTATCTCTTGCCTTGTTTTTCCATGCTTTGGGTTGTAGAATAGGACATGTTAACGTTGTTTCTGAGTCTAGCCTCGTCACTACTTCGGCCGAGGTTAGGCTCGGCACTTACTCAGTACATGGGGTCGGTTGTACTGATACTACACTGCACTTATTAATGTTGTGCAGATCCCGCATCCGGACCCAGTAGACAACGATGAGGGAGTCTCCTTCAGTCCACCCCAGAGGCTTCAAGGTATACCCGCTGGCGTTCGTGGGCCTTGGCGTCTCTTCTATGCTTAGATCTCATGTTGTCTTGTCCTTTCTCTAGTTTTCCAATACAATTATGTATCTTCTTTCAGACTTTGTATTTAGCATTCTATAGATAGTTCGTGAGTTGTGACTTCCGGTTTTGGGGCCTATGCGACGTTTGTATTTGCTATTCCACTTAGCTTTGAGGCATTTATCTATTTTCCGCCGCTGTTAAAGATTGTAAAGTGTTTTCCGTTTATTCTGTTAAATTGGTGTTTTGATGTTAGATTAACTGTACACGTTGGCTTGTCTAGCGCGTTCAACGTTAGATGCAGTACGGCCTGAAGGTGGGATTTCGGGTCGTGACACCATACAAGTGACAAACAACCTTTGAAGTCCACACACTTAGTTCTTAAAGTTGTAGCTAACATGTTTCTAACCAAAGGCACATAAATAGGATTACACAAAGTTTTGGCAAGATACAAAGCATACACAAGATAGGAACATACTATATCTTCAGAAAATAAGTTCAAAGTGATAGGATGTGCATTATAAGATATCAAACCACTCCAAATAGTATTTCAAAGGTTTTTGGAGCACTGGTCGTCCACGTTTTCTCTACTGGGCGATTTTCTTTGCTTGGGCAGCCATGGCTGCTGCGATCTCTCCCCAACCTTTGGTTGTGGGAGAGATGATCCAAAACCTTGATAAAACAGAAAATAATCATTATCCAAAACCATCCTATGTTGCGCAACTTCAATACAAACAAGTTGCCACAACTTCGTCCAAGATCGACTACTGCCAGTAACTTTTGATCATGGAGAACCAACTGTAGAATTCACCATGGACGAGGTTAATGAGTTTACAAGAGAAGAAGGATTACATCAAGCAGTAGTCATGAAGTTTTCATACGGAAAACCTGATTTACAGGAATTTAGAAAAATCTTTACGTCGCAATTCGATGTTCAAGGTCGCTGCAACATTGGATTGCTGGAATTTCGTCACCTATTAGTTAGATTTGATCTATACAATGATTATGTTAAGTTTTTATCAAGATCAACATGTTATGTCAAGGCAAAAGGTGATCAATTCTTTTTTAGAACTTTTCCATGGACGTTAGGATTTAATCCGAAGGAGGAAACGTCCATGGAAGTCGTATGGATTTCCTTTCCAAGTTTGCCGCCTAAACTTTTCGCTAAGAGGTTGTTAATGTCTATTGCTTCAGCTGTTGGTAAAGCATTTGTTGTGGACAAGGCGACGCACGAAAGAACACGACCTAGTGCTGCTAGAGTCAAGGTAATTCTTGATTTTCTCGACAAACATCCTAAGAAGGTTAAGTTACAGATTGTGGACAAAATTTCGGGTAAAATAATCATGCATTACCAGGAGGTGGTGTACGCCAACCTTCCTAAATATTGCACGTATTGCAAACATCAAGGACATGACGAAAAGGTGTGTCGAATTAGGAAAGACCAATCTGGAACAGAGGTGGTGACATAGGAGGAAGCTTTGGACAGTAATCTACATGTTAACGAGGTGGTTAATGTTGACAGGATACAAGGGGATGCAAGGGATTATTTAAATGCTAAAAGAGCTGGACAAATAGGTAGGGATTTATCAAAAAAAAATGGTGAGCAAGGAGATGAAATAGCAAAAGAAACACTGGTCGAGCAGCAATTTTTGCAAACTAAAGAAGGAAAACAAATTAGCAATATGACTGTGAAGAATCAAGAAGTTAAAGGTATGTCTGTAGGAGATGTTTCAATGATCGATAAGGGACCTCCTAAGCCTACACGTGATGTTCCTGCTGGACGAGCATTAGTAAGGATCTTTAATGTAGTAAATCCAGTAGTAGCAGTTTATGATAAGCTGGCTATTAATAAAGTTGCAGTTGGTGTCTCGTTGTCAACTGATGAAGGCTTAAAGGATTTTTTTGATCGAGTTGATCCATCTGCACAACTTGGTAAGGAAAAAGATGGTATGGCAAAGGCTGGTGCCTTGAAGGATGCAACAGATCAAGCTGAGGCCAATGCACAAACTAAAAAGGCAACAACTTTGCAATATGTTGTTGATCAGTGTACTGTTGGTGGACGACCAGTGCTCGACGCTGGGGTTGAGGCAGTGAAGGAAGCAGCAGCGTCGACGACGAAGTCTCAAAATACAGCTCCTACTGATTCGATCAATTTTTCAAAGGATGGGAGTTCAATTTTAAAGGTTGCTAATGCGGATAAGAAGTTGCAACTGGTGTGTGGTGATACAGTCTCAAAATCTGGAAAAAAAAGTTCTCCAAATAAGGTAAAACATCATCAAAGTTCGTCAAAAGCTGTTGCTCGAGCACCAGTGGTTCACGCTGCAACACCTGAGCTACTTGAATTGGTTGCAAAATCAAGTAGTAATGAAGGAGTGGAGATGAGATGATTTCTAATATGCAAAGTACATCAGACAGTAGCAAACAGGAACAGGAAAGTGGAAACTATACTAACAAGTTGGGTGTTCGACGAACTGCCTCGGCGAATAATTTGATTGTAAATTTGAGGGATAATCAAGTAGTGCGACACAACACTCCTAGGTTGCATTTTTCCAGCACTGAAGTTGAAAGGATTATCAAGGAAACTCAAATTTCCATGATGAATGCTAACCCAACAATCAAGCAACCTTTGGTCACTATAAACAGGAACAGGAAAGTGGAAACTATACTAACAAGTTGGGTGTTCGACGAACTGCCTCGGCGAATAATTTGATTGTAAATTTGAGGGATAATCAAGTAGTGCGACACAACACTCCTAGGTTGCATTTTTCCAGCACTGAAGTTGAAAGGATTATCAAGGAAACTCAAATTTCCATGATGAATGCTAACCCAACAATCAAGCAACCTTTGGTCACTATAAACAGGAACAGGAAAGTGGAAACTATACTAACAAGTTGGGTGTTCGACGAACTGCCTCGGCGAATAATTTGATTGTAAATTTGAGGGATAATCAAGTAGTGCGACACAACACTCCTAGGTTGCATTTTTCCAGCACTGAAGTTGAAAGGATTATCAAGGAAACTCAAATTTCCATGATGAATGCTAACCCAACAATCAAGCAACCTTTGGTCACTATAAATACATCGGCTAATGAAATTCCGTCCCAATCATATGAGTCTTTTGGTGAGCATGGAAGCTATTCTGGGCAACATCTTGTATCAACGGGGAACGATTATGAGGTGGTAAAACAAAATAACAAAGGGACAACGGGGCAGTTGGTGTTGACCACTGGAAACAATAACGACATTATACAAGCCAATATGAGGAATATGGTAATTAAATCCAAACTTTGGGCTGACCAAAGTGAGGATGACGATGAAGAAGATTGGGGAGCTGAAATTGCGGGAGATTCGACTGATGAAGGTGAGCGATGTAGTGGAGATGAGGAGATGCTTTCAGTTGTCTCACCTTTGCCAAAAATTGGCAGCACTTCAAAGTTGAACTCGGGAAGTAAATTAAACCCAAAAGCCCCAGATTTCATTCCTAAAACCAGGCAGCAACAGAGTGAAACGATCAGAACAAAACATAACATAGTTGGTGCTAGATCGATTGATCTTCCAGTAGCAGAACAGTCCGGGCAGCATACGATAATGTCGAGCAGTCCAGCTACTATTTTCGTGGATGATCAACATGAAGAAGCAGCCTCACCTCATAGACAGCAGCAGCAAATTGCAACCATGCCAAAACCATTTAAGTCAGCGACAAAAAATGGACAACAACAGCAGATTTCATGTGCTCCAGCGATCAGTTTGGAGTAGAGAAAACTACTAGATGCGATGGTAAGTTCCAAACCTGAAAATTTGTTAAATACAACTGCTTTTAGCACCGGTCGTGTGAGTAAAAATAAGAATAAGATGAAAGGCATAGAGGTACACCAAAACAAGGCAGCGTTGGTTAATAACAAAAATGGAGCACTGGTAGCCCAAGATGGTGGAGCACTGGTGGCCCAAGACCTGTTTCAAGACATGCCAAATCCTGTGATATTGGGGAGAGATTTTTATGAAGAAGGTGAGGAAGATGCAATGATGTAACAGTGCAGGGCATAGGCAGCAAGGAAATGTGATTTATCACCTATGCATAGCGGACCAAGCAAAAAGGCACACATAAGGAAGAAGAGTTGGGATGGCAGGTTGAATGAGAAAACAAATATTAGGCGACTTCCTATATGAGTCGCCAAGAAAAAACAAGTTGTCCCAACCACATCTACGAGATCCAATCGTTCAAAAAAGAAGTCATGAACTTTGAAGACATTTTGAAGAGATGGGACGAAGATGAAAAGGAATTACAAATTGAAGAAGTTGCAATCTTGGGCAAGAAGGGACAAGACTTTAATTATTACTACATTTTATTATATCATTATACTAGTATACTCATTTGTAATATCATCACAGAGTATGTTATAAACTCTGTGATGATCATAGAATATTTGGTACTTTCTAGTTCGTACTTTTTACATGATTGCTAGTAGATGAGACTTTTTATGCCTCGATAGGATTAGTAAGGTAAGGTTTAGCCTAGTTTGTGTTGCTTTAGTCCTATGCCTTTGGAAAGATATCCAAGCGGCTATGAGATTATATGCCCTCGTGAGACTTTGCCGGCAGCTACACCATGATTCTTCTACATGAGGATACCATTTTAGGCATTGTGAGGCGCAGAGGAGTGATTATATAGCCAAGGCATAGAAGCAACACTATTGGTGCTATTGTCCCCCTTATTTGTACTATTCCTATGTGGTTCTTTTTTTTTGTTTTTTATTATTAATAATAAAACTAGTCCTAGGCACCTGCCTAATGGATAAAAAAATAGAATTTCAAAGTAATGCATAATTCAGAGTTAACCTAAAGAGGCTTTAGACATAAAGGTCTAAGGAAGTCATAGACAAGTCACATGAAATTCTCTAACACGAGAGCATAGTAAAAATATGATGGCAAACAACATAACAATTTAGGCGAATGGACATGGCCTTAACATTTCACTTAGTTGAGCATGATAAATTTTAACATGCTGAGGCAAAATCTAAAGAGCTCATGGTAGGTAAAAAGCATATCAACTCTAAGTCAATAAGACTGGAAAGCATCCAGACTTATACCAATTGACCACATATAGGAGAAGAAGCTAAATATTGAAATTCACCCTAAAGTTCTTAGGTAATACTAAAAAACACAAATTGAACAAGTCAAGGAGCACACATTAGAGTTCACAAATAGCGAAAGAACATGTCATGTTTGTTTATAAGTTCAGGCAATATTGGCATTTAGAAATCACATGATCATGGATTAGCTATAAAAAAGTTAACAAGTTGCACATGGATGACTCAACAGGAACCAATACATCCTAACACATTTTGGGCATGAACTAGTTTCTCACCAGAAACTAAAGCAAGGTAGGGAGATGGACTCATAGCAAGCAGTAGGTATAAGTACTCATACACACAGGAACACAAAGGCTAAGCATGCTTGAGATAGTTAGAGATCATTCAAGCTGAACACATGTAATGGGCATATATCAAAGTTTAGAATTTAGGAAGGTTTAGATGCAAGAAAAGTACAGGGCCACAAAATAACTTCAAAGCAAATAGGACTACAAACAGAGACAACACAGTAGCATATTGGTTCACAAAAGCTTAAGTAACAGATATGCAGTACATGAACATAAGCAAAAGAGAATGAAACTACGAGAGTCAAACGAATAAGTAAATGAGAAGAGCAATTTCCAACATTAATTCAATTATCAGTAGCAAAGAGAGAACAAAAAGACCCCAAACCCTGTGCGTAAGAGTTCACAAGGACTTCAAGTGAGCCCAGAGTAGTGCTCACACTGGGAAGGTTGATAAAGCAAATTTCGGTGGCCTTGGTTGTGGGATTATATAGTATTCGATTTGAAAAAACTAATCATAGAAAAAAATCAATTAAACATAAAGAATAAAAGATCTCATGCAATCAAAACTGATAGAGGAGATAAAAATATCAAACCCTAGTTGGGTCCAACCAGCTGTAAATCGAACCAAAGGTGCAAAATTGTTCCTCATTGAGCGCATATAGACAAAATCATCGTCTGATTTTGTAGATAATACTTGCCAAAATCAGGCAAGTATAATACCACCAGGGTCAACCAGTAGCGAGGTAACATAAATATGGTAAGCAAATAATATGTGGATTCCATTGTTAACTGGATTCGAAGAGGGGTTGAAGGGGGAGGCGGCTAGGAGTTTTTCGGAGAAGGGAAGGTTCGAGAGAGTTTAGGGGCGGTTGGGCGGAGAAAATAGGTCTAGGGTTTGGGTTACGAGGATAAATGGAGAAGGGTAGGTTTATGATGGGTTGTTGATCAATGACCAAGATCAAAAAGGGAAAGAGGCGAGTTGTTTGGATGAACCCCGACCGGGTTGGTTGGCTAAAGGGTCGTTCGGTCTGGGCTGTGGGAGTGACTAAGTGTTTTGGTCCTGTTTTTGTTCCAAAAATTGGCCTTTACTTGCAGATTTTAAAATACACAAAATAAATTAAAATAAATTATTAAAACGGTTAATAAATAATGTGATGACCCAAGGGGTCATTTTATTAATTTAGACTCTTTCTAGACTTATTAGCCATAAAAAGATTAATTTTGACTACCTCAATTTTTGTGCGCAGTCCGGGCGTGAAACTAGAAAGCTTTTATGTGAAAATATAAGAAATAATAATTTTTAGAATTAAAAATTTGGTTTTAGTTAACTTGAGTTAACATTTTGAGTAAACGGACTCAGATCTGTGTTTCGACGATCCCTGGAGGTCCGCAATAAAATATGGGACCCGGGCGTATGCTCGGAAATGAATTTCGAGGTCCCAAGCCTTAGAAATCAATTTTTGAAAGAAGTTGTCTTGCTGAAATATTTATGAAATAAAGAAAAGAATTAATATTTAAAATTATCGGTATCGGGTTCGTATTTTGGTTCCGGAGCCCGGTACAGATTTGTTATGATATTTAGGCCTTGCTTGTGAAATTTGGTGAAACAACAGAGTTTGTTTGACGTGATTCGGACATCCGGTTGAAAAGTTATGAACTATAAATGTTCTTGAGGAAAATAATGAGTTTTGAGGTTTAATTCATAGTTTTACATGTTATTTTCATGATTTGATCGCACGAGCAAGTTCGTATGATGCTTTAAGACTTGCGTGTATGTTTGGTTTAGAGCCCCGTGGGCTCGGGTGAGTTTCAAATAGGTTTGGGTTGTGTTGCGGTTGTTTTTTCGTATGCTTCGACGTCGTTTCTTCAAGCATAAATGATATCATATTGAACAAATGAGCTTCGATTTCTATTTTGAATGAAGTATTAGATCCGTATCGTAATTACGGACCCGTAGCAAAAAGAAGCATCAAATTTGGACATCGTATGAGGGTCTTATGGGCATTTTACTAAGGTTGCCAGATTTTTCAGATTAATTACGAAATTGCCCCTAACGGCGTATTAAAAATCTGCCCTAATTGCAAATATTAAAACCTACATATCTCCTTCATTATAAGGCCAAATTGAGTGATTCAAAAGCCTAACTTGACTAGAATTTTACAAGGAATCCATTGGACACATAAAAATCGAGTTTCGGGATCGTTTGGCGAAAAAAACGAGGCAGAATAGCTGGCAAAATAATATATATATATATATATATAACAAGCAGACTTCTTCTTCTTCTTCTTCTTCAAATTTTCGAAACCCACAGCCCTAGAAACGAATTGCTTCACCAAATATCATCCCCAAATCATAGGTAATCAATTCTAAACTTTAGTCTTTCACTTACCCATTGTTTTTCATCACTTTTAAATCAAAAACTAAGAATTTTCATGGTAAAAATTGAGGGTTCGGGTAGAATTAGGGAATTTTATAAAAAGTAAATCTTGACCTCGGATTGAGGTCGGATTTCGAAACTAATTGTATATTTGGGTTCGTGGGTGAATGGGTAAACGCAATTTAGTCCGAACCCCGAGTTTAGACCAAGCGGGTCTGGGGTCGGGTTTTCACTTTTTTTTAGAAAACTTAAGAAAAATTGTAATTTTCAATAAAGTTAGTTCCTTTAGACTTATATTAATAATATTGAGTTAATTATGATTAGATTCGAACAAGTTAGAGCAAGATTTTAAAGGAAAAGTTGTAATTGAGCAGTGAGTGGCCTGCGAAATTGAGGTAAGTGGTTGGTCTAACTTTGACTTGAGGGGATACGACTCCCCACTTGTTTGCTATGTGAAATGCATAGGTGAGGTGTATAGGTGAGGTGACGAATATCTATGCACCACACAATTTGCCTGTTAAGCATGATCTCTTTCTCGTTCCCAACTTAATTGATTCTTATTTTAATTGCTCTTTGTTCATTATTGTTTCTATGACTAGATGGCTTTGTTATTTTGTTGTTAAATATTACTGTGGATATTTTGGAAAGAGTATTGGTTGTTTATTTGGTTCCCTTGTGATACAAAACGGTTGAGTGGTTTGGCATTGTTTATATATATATATATATATATATATATATATATATATATATATATATATATATATANTGATTAGATTCGAGTAAATTAGAGCAAGATTCTAAAGGAAAAACTGTAATTGAGCAGTGAGTGGCCTGCGAAATTGAGGTAAGTGTTTGGTCTAACGTTAACTTGAGGGAATAGGAATCCCCACTTGTTTTCTATGTGAAATGCATGGGCGTGGTTTATAGGTGAATTATATATACATATGTTCCTGTTGGTTTCATTTTTTATAATATTGAGGAAGTGATGGGGAATGCAGTTTAACCGTTTTATGATTGTTGAGGTTTACGTGGTTGTTTGGTTTCAATTGATTGTCGCCAATTGTTTTGGCAAGTGTAAGTGTTAGATGTTCTCTTGATTTTATCATGGTACATAAAGACTGAGCTGGATTGACAGTGTTACGGTGTTTACATATATTCTGGTTGGTTTTATTATGAAAAAATATTGGTTAAAACTTACAAGCTATATGGTTTTCTGTTTGAAATTGTGAAAATAAAAGTATTGTGAAAGACTTGGCCTGAATTGTGAAATTTGTGAATAAATTGATATGATATGTCTGGTGGGAGCGGGTTTCGCGCCACAACAAGGAGTGATAAGGGTGGACAGGTGGGATCAGATTGCACGCCGCAACAGGAGCAATAAGGGTGATATATTTAGGGAGGAGCAATAAGGGAGGACAGGTGGGGGTGGGTTGCACGCCGCAACAAGGAGCGATAAGGGAGGACATTTATATATTTTTTTAACTGATTTTCAAAGAAAAACAAAGATTTGAAAACTTACTATTTTATATTACTATTTTTCATATTTTGGCACTACTTTTATTTAAAGTTAAAGTTTGAAAATTTGGAAACTTATTTGAGAATTGGTTATGGCTTAGGCCTGGAAAAGGCGGCTGAGTTATTTCATTGTTGTTGCAGTACTTAATTATTTGTTTAGATTTCCTTCTTGCTTTATACTTATTGTCTCAGTTATATTTTCTTGTTCTTGTAGAATTGTTTTATTGCGTTATTGTATATATTATTGTCACAACTTATATGTTGTTAATGCCCCGCCGTAGCCTCGTCACTACTTCGTCGAGGTTAGGCTCGGCACTTACTCAGTACATGGGGTCGGTTGTACTGATACTACACTCTGTACTCTTTTGTGCAAATCCAGGTATCGACCACCAATAGAGATATTTAGAGCGGCTATTCATTTATTCGGAGACACGAGGTATATCTGCCGGTGTCGCAGATCCCTAGAGTCTCTCCTATTTTTATAAAACGATTTTATTATATTCAGAACAGTTACACTATTTCTTTCAGCCTATTATTTGTAGTATTCTTTAGTAGTTCGTGAATTGTGACACCAGACCCTGGGGTAGTTCTAGAGTTACTTATATAATTAGTTCGTGGCTCGGTTTATTTAAGTGTTTATTATTTTATATTTGGAATTATTCATTGAAAGTCAGTAGCTTAAGTTTATTTTATAATTGTTTATTATGTTTAAATAGATAATCAAAGGTAAATAGCTACTCGAACTCTAACATTGGCTTGCCTAGCAAGTGTGGTGTTAGGCGTCATCACGATCCCTAAGGTTGAGAATTTGGGTCGTGACAAATAATGAAAAAAGTTATTTATGAAATAAAAATGCTTAAAAATAATAACTAAAAATTAGTTCTATTTTAACATATATAATATAGCAGACGCAACTATTGTAGAATACATGCTATTATTGCAAATAATGTAAATAATAAGCAAAAATACAAATAGAAGTAAAATATTATAGAATATGCATATGGGTATAAAATCACCTACATGACCTCTATAAATTACGTAATAATACAAAATAATATTTTGAAAGTATATGGATTAATTTATAAAATATAAGAGAAAATTGAGTATTAAAAATGAAGATGTCAAGAAAGAATTTGTGGAAGATCCTGAAGAAGACCAAGAGGAGGAGATTCAAGGGATAATTATTGAGTTGTTGGTTGATTTTCCAATGTACCATTTCAATTCCCTAAGGGCAATCATATGAGCCCATGAAATCTTTGCAAGCCTCGAGATCTCCTGTTGGTGCTAGTTCATCTGTTGCTGGAGATCTGTTATCCTTACTTTTGCTTCAAAGAATAGTGTAAAGGCCCAACACAGTCACAGTAGCACCAAGTATCCAACAAAAAATTGTACTTTTGTTTAGGTTTAGTTGAACTCTTTTATGAGTTTTAGAATTAAAATATTACCTTCCGAGGTTCATGGAGAAGTAATGTACTGGTTATAACCATGTTTAAGGGATTGAACACCGCCAGGAAAATAGGACCATTGTATTTTATTATGAATCATTGTATGTAATATGTTAGTCCTGAACAACATATCTCTTGACTGTGACACGAAAAGTAAGAGGAGCTTTTAATAGACTTAACATGTAGAGGCAAAAAAATTCTTGATAGAGATGTTAGGAAATATTGATCTTTTTAACCTACTTACACTGTACACGACCGCAAGAAGCTTAGAATCCCAATTGATGCTCCATACTCTAGGCTTTCTTCTTTCCATCACTGATGCTACTATACCTACCTCAATTGTCCCAAGAAAGAATATCCATGTCGTGAGGGAAAACCCGACAAGATAGGTTTGCGATGTGATCGCATAGGCATAGAACAAAGCTAGAGTAAGATTTTTTGCTTATTTCTAATACTAATCTGTAACTAAGTTCTATCTTTACCAGCAAAATTATGAAGCATGTCGATCTCAAGTACCCACTACTTTAAAATGCATGGTTAGGCTTTTCTTTTGTCTAAAGTTCAAACACAGAGCCTTGTACCAGAAATCATGCCAGTACACCAGAAAATATGGTAACGGTGCCAATTATCTTGGCTAGACTGCAAGGACTTTTACGATTCATCGTATCAAGTCTGAATAAACAAAATATATGCAAAAAGAATTTAAAATTACACCAGCACCCCTTAATACACAGTGTATTAAAAAGATTTAACTAGCCCATATAATTCAGCAACATTATAAAGATCTTTAATTCCATATTCTAGATCTCAAATAGCCTTGAATGTACATTGTAGCTGAGTGGCAGAAATATGAAATATTAACTGATACTAACTAAAAGTGTAAATCACTACATATATAGTATTTCATTGTAATAGGTTTTTAAGAGATTGAGTTAAAGATACAAGATGTGTATCTGAATGAGACAAGGGTATAATTTACCTACATATCCATGCCATTATTAAAGTAATGGCAGGAATAACGTTGCACATACAAAAGTTGTTGTATCTTTCAAGCGTTGAGAATAGAAAATCTAGCTGTTGACCGGTCTGTTGGTACAAAGAAATATATTTAATTAAATAATAATTGCATGGGAAAAAATAATTTTTTTATGTTGAGACTTACTCCAGTATGCAAAGAGCTACAATCTAAGCAGATATTACACGAGCTATCTTTGGTATTGTATTCATGTGAAAAGATATTCAGGTTGTATGTTAGTTTTTGTATCTTTATTTATACTACTCATAACTAAGCTAAAATTAAAGTTCAAACATGTTAAGTGGATAATGAACATAAGAAGGGAGAGACGGAAACATACTTGTCTAGAAATGCCGCAAAAGGAGCAATGACTGGAGTAGCCACTGCAATGTCGATAGAAGAAAAACACATAGGCGCTTAACCCTTCATTCAGAGAAACTTTCGTTAAGATATCGAAATATGCTAGCACACATTGCAAAAAGACTACAACAATGAAAGGTCTGGCTCTATTGAATAAATTTCTCATTTGGATGATTTCTGTACTACAAAGGTTTTCCGCGTTGGATGAATTCCTCATTTGGATGAAAAGACTGGATATGCAGGTAAATTATACTCGTCTCATTTAAAGAATATTTTCTATAAAGCTTTCAACATATGTTTCTCTTCTACTTTCGATAATTATTTACAGATAGAAAATTTATTTATTAGCAAAATCACAAGCGTATTCTGATTTTGTATTATCCCCCAGCCTATTCTTTCCCACTATCTCCTATAATTGATTCTCTTCTTCTATATATATATAGAAGTTGGTCGTCGTGACATTTACATAATAGAAATCTTCCATGACATCTCCTCTTCCTGCTTCTAACACTGAAAACCTTTACATAGCATAAATCATCCAAATGAGGAATTTATTCAACAGAGCTAGATCATTCATTGATGAAGTCTTTTTACAATGTGTGCTAGCATGTTTCGCTATCCTGTCGAAAGTTGTTGTGAATGAAGGGTTAAGTGCATATGATTTTGCCTTCTATCGACATGCAGTGACTACTCTAGGTATTGCTCCTTTTGCGATATTTCTAGACAAGTATGCTTCTCTCTTTCTCTTTCTCCGTTGTTCACTTAATATGTTTGAACTCTAATTCTAGCCTAGTTATGAACAGTAGAAAGAAAATTACAAAAACTAACAAACAAATTGAATATCTTTTCACATGAATACAGGACCAAAGATGAATCGTGCAATATTTGCTAAAATTGTAGCTCTTAGCATACTGTAGTAATCTCAAACATAAAAAACATTCCCCGTGCAATCAACATTTGATTAAATATCTTTCTCTTGACCAACATGCCAGTCATCAGCTAGATTTTCTTCTCTCTAGGTTTGAAAGATACAACAACAACGTTGGCTGCAACGTGCAACGTTCCTACCATTACTTTAATAATGGTCTGGCTATGTAGGTAAATTATATCATTGTCTCATTTAAATATACATCTTGTAGCTCTAAATCAAACACTTAATACCTATTACAATGTAATATTACATACGTAGTGATTTACTCTCTTAGTTAATCAGTTAATATATCTTGTTTCCGCCGCTCAACTACAACCTACATTCAAGACTATTTGAGATCTAGAATATGAAATTAAAGATCTCTATAGTGTTGTTGCAATACATGGGCTAATTTAAATTTTTAATACACTATGTAACAAGGAGTATTTATTGTAATTTAAACTCTTTTTGCACATATTTAATTCTTGTAGCTTTAAATCAAACACTTAAAAACCTACTACAATGTAATATTACATACGTAGTGATTTTCACTCTTAGTTAATATGAGTTAATATTTCTTGTTTCCTCCACTCAACTACAACCTACATTCAAGGCTATTTGAGATCTAGAATATGGAATTAAAGATCTCTATAATGTTGTTGCATTACATGGGCTAATTTAATCTTTTTACTACACTATGTATCAAGGGGTATTTACTGAAATTTAAAATTCTTTTAGCACGTATTTTGTTTATTCGGGCTTGAGACGATGAATCTTTAAAATCCCCGCAGCCTGGCCAAGCTAATTGGCACCATATTTGGTGGTGTACTGATAATGATTATGATTCTAATACATGGCCATGTGTTTGAACTTTAGACAAAAGGAAAGCCTAATCATACATCTCAAAGTGGTGGGATAAACCCAAATTCAAATTATCTTATTAAAGGTTCCCTCCTGCTAATAAGAGGGTGCTTGAGTTCAACAGGCTTCACAATTTTGTTGGTAAAGATAAAACTTAGTTACAAATAAGTTATTAGTAATAAGCAAAAAAATCTTACTTTAGCATTGTTCTATGCTTAGACAATCACATCACGAACATATCTTGTCAGGCTTTTCCCTCACGACATGGATATGCTTTCTCGGGACAATTGAGGAAGGTATAGTAGCAGCAATGATGGAAAGAAGAAAGACTAGAGTATGGAGCATCCATTGGAATGCAAAGCTTCTTGCGGGCGTGTACAATATAAGTAGGTTAAAAAGATCAAAATTTCTAACATCTCAGTCAAGAAAATTTTTGCCTCCACATGTTAAGTCTATTAAAAGCTCCTCTTACTTTTCATGTCATAGTCGAGAGATATGTTGTTCAGGACTAACGTATTACATACAATGATTCATAATGAAATATAGTGGTCCTGTTTTCCTGACAACGTTCAATCCCTTAAACATGGTTATGGTAGTTATAACCAGTACATTACTTCTCCATGAACCTCGGAAGGTAATATTTTAATCCTAAAACGCATATAAGAGTTTCAACAAAAACTAAACAAATGTCCACTTTTTTGCAAGATACTTAGTGTTACTGTGATTGTGTTATGCCTTTACACTGTTCTTTAGGGCAAACGTAAGGATAACAAATCTCTGGAAACATTGTTTTAAAGGCTCGATGCCTCATTCTCTCTTCATGATTGCGGATCCTGTTGCTTGTGCCGACAAAGTAATCGATGGTCGGCACTCTTTGAAAGATATGCTACGCAGCCCATATTTGCAACAACAGGTTTCAACAAGAAGTCATATCCCCTCGAACACGCTGCTAGTGCCCTGAATATCTCTCGGGAAAAGAGTGACCCACCAATTCCCCCAAAATGTGGCAAAGCGCAGAGGTTCTCCCATGTTTCCCTATCATATTGAAATTCTTCACGATGCAAATCATAGCTTTCTAGATGCCCAAACTATCCAACGAATAGTCTAGGCTTATCTGCCCGTCTTTGACGTTCCTTGGGTTCATGTTGCTCTCTAATTCCAATATGTAAAGCAACCTATGACCCGACATATGGCAACTTAGTAAAGCTAGTAACTTCCTCGAGCGTTAGTGTTAGCTCAGAGTCGACAAACTTGAAAATCGCTTTACCAAATTTCTGTCAGCAACCTGGTAAGCACTTTATCACCTCGAACGTTCATCAACGCAGTCAGCACTCCAAGATGTGTCCTAATTCCATCTGCATCGGATGTTTTTCCACCATTTTTTCAGCTTGTGCGGCACTACTATGACCATGCTAATTTTAGGGATGTTATGGTTGATTTCAATCTAAATGGGAGAAAAGCCTAGGTAAGTGTTTTGCTCCGAATCCTTGATATCTTAATCTGGCAACAAAGTCGTCAAGTCTTAAAACGAGAGACTTTTTGGCTCCGGTATTTGTCACACCTCATTTTTCTCGGGTTGTGGAAAGAAAAGAATTTTTCCAATTAAAGTGACATTATTTGAAAAGGGAATGATTTAATTAATTTTAAAGAGTCGACACTTAGAATTATTTAATTACGATGTTCCAAGTCACCAATTTTTAAAATCTCAATTCAAGAAAAATTATGACTCTGTTTATTGTTCGCAAAACACAAAAGACGGATAAAGAATTCTGTTAGCTCAGGAGAAAATATGAGGCACTCCCGGATTTCGTGGTTTTAGTACGGTCGCTTAACAGATTACATTTAGCTCAATTATCTGGATTATTACATATTTCAAGACTTATGCACATTCTGCCTTTTACCGCTTTTAATTATTATTATTTATTATGGAATTTATTGAAACAAGTTGAAATGTCGCGCACTTGTTTTGTGTTGCGAATAGCGCCACGTGAAACACACCCGTAGTTTACAACATGTTTATTGTTATTTGAAGTTGAGAATCAAGGCACATGAGGGCACACTTGAACTTGGGTTTAGTGTATCATAGTCATGCTTCGGGAGCCGTACCATAGCCATGATAATTTATTTATTAATCGCGCATAAAACGTCTAACGATGTTCTTAGAATGATTATTCACATTTCGAATTATTGTGAGGCTTCAGAGTTATAGAAATTATTGGAGGACATGGTATAACTTAGAGACCGTTTGGATTGGCTTAAAAAAGTAGGTTTTCAGCAGAAATAACTTTTAAGCAAAAAAACAATAAGTTAGGGTTTGGCAGCCTATTATTTTTGGCTTGTTTTAAGCATTTTTTAACTTTGTCAAACACGGAAAAAGCTAAAAAGAACTTAAAAGCTGATTTGACCAACTTAAAAGTCAATCCAAACACCCTCTTAGCTGCTTTTGTCATCAAGAATGGTTACAACTTAATAAACTGCTAATGTTCTACTTTTGGAATTATTCTAATTATTGCAAAGGTTACAAATTGACAAGGAGTTAAAAACAAGAAAAGAGCACATACATTATCATAAAGCAAGTAGATCAAATTAACGAGCACAAAATGACATACTGTAACTTAAGACCACTCATGGCTTATTCTTATTAAGAAACACCTCTAATTTTTCCATCTATCTAATTTAACAGCTCACTTGAATCGCCACTTCAACATGCTAAAACAAAAGAAATGTAACATAAGCATATAAGTAAGAAAACTAATCCATAGCATACTTTAACAGAAATCAACCAGCCGAACTTACATGTACTCAAGCGATTAATCCATTAAAACCAATATATATCCCAAACAATACGAAACCAGTAACACAATTAAAACGAAAGAGATCAAGTATTTTAAATAGAGCAAATGAAATCCATCACGAACAAATAGAAAACACTTGTAAAAAATATCAAAGTAAGTGCACTGAGGAAAAATGGATTCGAATGGACCTTTATATTGATGAACAAAGCTGAATACAACTCAATCCGACCGAACGGAGCAACGATCGGCGGACTGAAACGCCAAAGCTACGAACCGGCGTCTCCATATAGAAGCCTTGCCGGAACTTCGACGGAGTTTGGTTGCTCGACTGTTTTTCGGAGTTGTTTCGGGATCGATTCTAGCCGGTTTTCACGGCTGATTTTGCTGTTCTTTAGGACTGTTTCACGGGAGTTTTTGGGAATATTTTGGGGTTAAACATCTGCTTTTTATGAAGAAGAAAACTGTAGAAAAAACGTTGATGAGGACCCCTTTTGCTCAAAACTACCCGATTTCCAGGAAATTTCCTGGTAAAAGGATAACGGCGGTCCTCATTTGTCCTAGTCTGCTGCAGAGTAAAGCAAGAAGTTGCACGAAAAGGACATGGTAAAATAGGCCATGGCTCACAGGCTAAACTTATTACTTACTCAAAAATGGAGAGGGAGAAGAGGAGAGGGAGAAGAGGAGAGAGAGCGACTAGTTTTCTCTCCAAAATCTGATAAGTAACAAGGGAAATTTGATATCATATCCACCGTTGGATCCCAATCGATGGCTCAGATTGAATTTTCTAGAGACTTCTTTGAAGTTGGGCTATGTATTTGGACCAAACGGCTGGCCAGATTTGGGCTAATGTTTGAGCCAAAATATTGATCTGAAATTTGGGGAAAATACATAATTAGGCAATATTTAAGAAACTTTTACACAAACCTAGCAAAGTAGGTACTTAACATAACATGGCCACTAAATAATACATTCCTTAATAAAAACCTATAAAATAAACTTTACCATTTTGAATGCCATCGTTGACTTAAAACCGCGTCTCTACTTCACCGGAGTTAGTCAACATACTTATTGAGTACTTACAGTACCCAGTAAGTATCAAGCCTAACCTCAGTAGAGTGGTGACGAGGCCAGGTCAAAATACCTACGAGGATATGAAATAGACAGTATAAAAATGTAGTATGGATAAACTGATACGGAACAAGATAATAGCAAAAACTAGTACCGAAAGTTAACAATAGAAATAACATAAAAGAAACAACTAAAGTGAAACAATGATTGGACTACAACTGGTAGAATAATAAAGAATGAAGCAACAAGAAATATTCCTTCCACAACACTTTGCAACATGAAACAAACATCAAGAAACACAACGAGGTACCGCCTCGTGTATGATGAAATCAAACAGAGGTACCGCCTCGTATAATCAAGAACCACAACTGAGATACTGCCTCGTTTCACATAGAGTTGTGCATAATTTGGTAAACACCGAATTACCGTACCAAAACCGAAAATTTTGGTATTCGGTATTCGATATTTTGGTATTTGGTTTATGTTTTAAAAAAAAATTGGTATTAGGTATGGTATTTGGTTTTTTAAAACGAAATACCGAAATACCGATACCGTACCGAAATATATATTATATTACAAAATACACATTTTTTAAATTATAACATAAGTATAAGAAGTCTAAAATTTTACTTCCTTTATTCTCTAAGTTCATCAATTAACTCTAAGCAAGTAAGAAGACATTTCTCTAAGTTTTCTCTCTCTAGGTTGGTATATGATGGTTTTGGACAAAACTTTTGTCAACAAACATTTTTAGTTTTGTACTTTTGAGTACGTTAATTAAGAATATTACCGTCTATGACTTTATGCTTTAGTTAGTATTCGAACCAAATAAACCGAAGTTACCAAACCGAATAAACTGAAATCGAAAGGAGAAAAATCGAACCATACCGAATTTAATTAGGTACGGTATTGGTATAGCATTTTACGAAACTGAATATCGAAAATACCGAACTGAAATGTCTAAATACCGTACCGTACCAACCGACGAACACCCCTAGTTTCACATTTCTCAATTTCATTCACAATCTTCTCTTATACCGACGTGTGATCCTTACATTTGAAAATAGGTTTTGAAAACAGTTTTCTCGAAATAGCTACACACACTTTAGCCCACCTTATGACACCGCGTGGCTTCACATAGTTCCCCTACAAGAAATCAAGCACATAAGCCCACATTATTCCACCACATGCACATAAACCCAAGTTTATACCGCCACATGCGCATCAATATCATATTACAATAACAACTCACACCACAAGTGCCCACATATCAAAACTTGCCAACAACAACAATATCAATATTTCACAACAATAGTCAATGGCTCCACCACAACGTATACAAAAATATCAATAAACATAATGGATGGAAAATACTCAATAAGATAGATGTTTCAACAATAACCAACATCACCTCAACTTATTAACGACTTTCACAACTTCAACACCAAACAACTCAACAATGAGAAAATAATATAACCAAGATATTATATAAGACTAAATCACAATAAGGAAATAATATTCAACAATGAGTCTAAAATAATGGAAGTCAACAAGTAAAGGGGTAACACGAACAATAAATTCAAACAATGATAATTAACAATGAAGGAATAACATGTAACAATAAAAAGGATAACAAGTCTTATACAGTCTATTGTGATGCTTCGAGGATTGGCCTTGGGGCGGTGCTGATGCAGGACGGTAGGGTGATTGCCTACGCGTCCAGACAGTTGAAGGTGCATGAGAAGAACTATCCAGTTCATGATCTCGAGTTGGCAGCGATTTTTCACGCTCTGAAGATATGACGTCATTATTTATACGGTGTTCCCTGTGAGATTTTCACTGATCACCGGAGTTTGCAGCATATATTCAAGCAGAAGGACCTCAATTTGCTCCAGCGGATATGGTTGAAGTTACTAAAGGACTATGACATCACCATATTATACCACCCAGGGAAGGCCAATGCGGTGGCCGACGCATTGAGTCGTCGGGCGGAGAGTTTGGGGAGTTTGGCATATCTTTCGGCAGTTGAGAGGCCCTTAACCTTGGATGTTTAATCCTTAGCCAGTCAGTTTGTGAGGTTGAATCTTTCAGAGCCTTGTCGGGTTTTAGCTTGTGTGGTTGCCCGGTCTTCTCTTCGTGACCGTATCAGAGAGCGCAGTATGATTATCCCAATCTTCTGGTTCTTCAGGACAGGGTTCGGCGAGGTGACGCCAGGGATGTGACTATAGGTGATGATGGTGTGATGAGGATGCAAGGAAGTATCTGTGTGCCCAATGTAGATGGGCTTCGGGAGTTGATACTTGAGGAGGCCCATAGCTCGCGGTATTCCATCCATCTGGGTACCGCGAAGATGTACCAGGATCTGAGACAACACTATTGGTGGCGAAGGATGAAAAAGGATATAGTGGAGTTTTTAGCCAAATGTCTCAACTATCAGCAAGTCAAATATGAGCATCAAAGACCGGGAGGGTTACTTCAGCAGATTGAGCTTCCAGAGTGGAAGTGGGAGCAGATCACCATGGACTTTGTGGTTGGACTCCCTCGGACTTTGAGGAAGTTCGATGCTATTTGGGTGATCGTGGATCGGCTGACCAAATCAACCCATTTCATTCCAGTGTTGACTACATATTCCTTCGAGAGGTTGACTGAGATCTATATCAGGGAGATTGTTCGCCTCCACGGTATCCCAGTATCTATCATTTCAGACAGAGGTACACAGTTCACTTCACGGTTCTGGAGAGCCGTTCAGCAGGAGCTAGGCACCAGGGTAGAGTTGAGTACAACCTTTCACCCTCAGACGGACGGGCAGTCAGAGCGCACGATTCAGATTCTTGAGGATATGCGTCGTGCCTGTGTGATGGATTTTGGAGGGTCATGGGACCGATACTTGCCACTTGCAGAGTTTGCTTATAATAATAGTTACCAGTCCAGCATTCAGATGGCACCGTATGAGGCTCTGTATGGTAGACGGTGTCGGTCTCCAGTGGTATGGTTTAAGCTGGGCGAGGCCCGATTGTTAGGTACAGATTTGGTTCAGGATGCCCTAAACAAGGTGAAGGTGATTCAGGAGAGACTTCGCACAGCTCAGTCCAGGCAGAAGAGTTATGCGGACCGGAAGGTTCGTGATTTGGCATTTATGGTTGGTGATCGAGTTTTGCTTCGGGTATCGCCTATGAAGGGCGTCATGAGGTTCTGGAAAAAGGGTAAGCTGAGTCCGAGATTTATTGGCCCTTTTGAGGTGTTGCAGTGTGTTGGGGAGGTTGCTTATGAGCTTGCTTTGCCTCCCATCCTAGCAGGATTTCATCCAGTATTCCACGTCTCTATGCTCCGAAAGTATCACGGTGACCCGACTCATGTTTTGGATTTCGGTTCAGTCCAATTAGACAAGGATTTATCATATGTTGAGGAGCCAGTAGCTATATTGGATAGACAGGTCAGAAAGCTCAGGTCAAAGGATTTTGCATCAGTAAAGGTTCAATAGAGAGGTCAGCCAGTCGAGGAGGCGACTTGGGAGACCGAGCAGGATATGCGCAGTCAGTACCCTCATCTTTTCACAGCTTCAGGTATGTCTCTATACTCGTTCGAGGACGAATGATTTTGTTAAGAGGGGGAGAATGTAACGACCCGATCGGTCTTTTTGAGAGTTAGCGCCCCGATCCCCTAATAATTGCTTCCTCCCATGTCTATTTCTTCTTTTGGCACTTGTCGGAACGTTGAGTGGTGAAATTCGGAGAGTTTTTGGACACATAGTCCTTATATGTGAGTTTAAGCTTTAGAAATCGAGCCGTAGTTAGAACTATGTAAAGACAGAACCGGAATGGAATTTCGTCGACTCCGTCAGCTCCGTTGGGTGATTTCGAGGTTAGGAGCTTGTTCAGAATGTGTTTTCGAGGTATGTAGTAGATTTAGGCTTGAATTGGCAAAAGTTAGAATTTCGGCGATTTCGGTCGATAGGTGAAATTTTGATATCAGGCTCGGAATGGGATTCCGGAAGTGGAAGCAGGTCCGTAGTGTCATTTATGACCTGTGTGTAAAATTTGAGGTCATTCGGACTAGATTTGATGTGTTTCGGCATCAGTTGTGGATTTTAGAAATTTCATAAGTTCTTAGGCCTGAATTCATGCATAATTAGTGATTTTGATGTTATGTGATGTGTTTTGAAGGTCAGACTAAGTTTGGATAAGGTATTAGGACTGGTTGGTAAGCTTGTTTGAGGTTCCAGGGGCCTCGGGTGTGTTTCGAATGCTCAACCGGACATTTTTTCCTTATGTGTTTTTGCTGGTGTTCTGGTTTTATTGCATCAGATTTTACTTATCTGCGATCGCGTGAGTGTATCCGCGATCGCGTAGTACAATTAGAGGCATGCATGATTTTATTATATGCGATCGCACAAGTGGGGTCACGATCGCAGTGTTTGGGTAGATTAGTCTCCGCGTTCGCATAGTTCATGTCGCGATCGCATAGAATACTTTAGGTAGCGGAGGATTTGAGTATTACTCTACGCGGTCGCGTGAAGCCAACCGCGATCGCGTATGTTTGAGAAAGTGAGGTACGCGTTCGCAATTAGGACCCTGCGTTCGCGTAGAGGAAATTTTAGGTGTGTGTTTGTTACACTCCGCGATCGCGACTGTAGGTACGCGATCGCACTGAAGAAAGAACTGGGCAGAACATAAAAGACCCAAAATCGAGGGTTTGAACCATTTTTCACATTTTGAACTTGGGAGCTCGGGAAAGTGCGATTTTTGGGGAGATTTTCACCTGGGAAATTTAGGTAAGTGATTCCTACTCGGTTTAGACTAATTTCCATGATTATGCTCTTTAATCTACCCTTTAAATTCGAAATTATGGTGGAAAATTGGATAAAGTTCCTAGGCCAAATTCTTGAGTTTTCATCGGGATTTTTTATATCCGATTTGAGAAATTCATATATGGTTAGATTCATGAGTGAATGTGTGTTGGAATTCATAATTTTTACCCGATGCCGAGATGTGGGCCCGAGGGACGTTTTGGGAAATTTTCCTAAATTCGCGTATTAGCTTCTAACTTATTAGCTATTTTGATTCCTTAAAGTGATATTTACATTATGCAATCGAATTAATAGATTTGAGTCATTCGGAGTCGGATACTCGTGGCAAGGACGTGGTTTTGAGTTGAGTAGAGCAGTCAAGGTAAGTGGCTTGCCTAACTCTGTGTTGGGGATTTCCCCTTAGGTTGTTTTGATACTGTTTTGTTCTGTGGGCGCCGTGTACGTGAGGTGACGAGTGCGTACACGGGCCATTGTTGCTAAATTCCATTTTTCCTGTCCTTTACTTCTATTTCACTGTTCTACATGCTACTTGTATAGTTTAAATTAGGAAGAAGCATGCCTACTTGTTTTACCTAAATTCCCTATCTGATACAATGTGTACCATGTTAGTTAGTTTTTATCTTGTTCTTGTCTGCGACTCTTTTCCTGAACTATTTAAATACATTGTCTCTGGCATACATTCGCATTGCATATTTAAATTGGGACTACGGACGTATTCCGGGAGCTTTCCTCCTGTATTGCATATTTAAATTGGGACTACAGACGTATTCCGGGAGCTTTCCTCATGTACTGCATATTTAAATTGAGACTACGGACGTATTCCAGGAGCTTTCCCCTGTAATGTATTGCATATTTACATTTGGAACTACGGGACGTATCCCGGGAGATTCCACCGTGTGACACTTGTGCTGAGCCAAGGGCTCCCTGTTACTGTTTTACTTTCAGCTCAATTGTTTTCTACTGTTTTACCTTAGCTCTTTTTTATATCTTTCTGTACTATTTTTAGACTGCTTTTCTTATAAAAATCCAGTAGAGCCTTAACCTGACCTCGTCACTACTTGACTGGGGTTAGGCTTGGCACTTACTAGGTACTAATTGTGGAGTACTCATGCCCATTCCTGCACATGTTTTTCGTATGCAAATCCAGGTACCAGCACTCCGTTTCGTGGCTAGGAGTCACTTAGGAGCTTCGAGGAGACCGCGAGGTAATTCTGTCGCGTCCGCAGAATCCCACGAGTCCCCTTCTACTCTAGTATAGGCATAGATGACTTATGTATTTTTGCTACTTCATTGTACAGAGCTACTTTTAGTACAGAGCTTGTGACTAATGTGACATTCCGGATTTTGGGTAGTGAAATTGTACATGTCGAGCGACTGTGTTATGTGTCCTCCTCTTCTTTTCTGTTTCATTTATTATATTGCATTTATTTTTCGCAAATTTAGGCTTACCTAGTCGTAAAGACTAGGTGCCGTCACGAGACCGTCCGGAGGGTAAATCAGGTCGTGACACACACACACACACATATATATATATATATATATATATATATATGTGTGTGTGTGTGTGTGTGTGTGTGTGTGTGTGAGGGAGACATATCCTGTATATATTTTACTATATATATGCGCGTTATATATTTAAAAAAAAAATGCATCTCATCTATGTTGTAGACGCATTTCTTATAAATCAATACCATTATACATTGTATATATTGTTGGGATTTTTTAAGTAATTAATGATATATTAATGCTTAAAATGGGTGAATGGGAAATGGAGGGGAAAATGAAATATTTGAGTAATATTTGAGTTTCCCTCCTTAATTGTCCCACATAGGAAGAGGAAAAGACTTTTGATGGGTATATAAGCAATTGCTCTTCTTCTAGCTAATAAAGAGTTGAGAAGAAAGCAAGCCTCGCGCCGTCGTCGTTGTCGCTCGCTCGGCTCGGCCTCGGCTTCAAATTCGGATTTGGATTCGTATTTGGATTTGGTCGTAAATATTAACAGAAATGTTATTAAATATTTATTTTAATAACAAAATATTAATATT
>ML289514.1:733-11818 GCA_005239495.1 Nicotiana undulata
AAATTAATCCGAGCCCACTGAATTCACAGTGTTTCCTTAAGGAATTTAATCCCCTCCTAGTACCCAAGGTTATGGATTATTTCCTCCCAGGATTATAAATTTGGTCCAAAAAAAATCCGAATCCGAATCCGAAGCCGAGTGAGCGACGACGGCGACGACGCGATGCTTGCCTTCTTCTCATCTCTTTGAAGATGAAAATATGCAGAAAGAATGAGGAGAACTCAGAAATTAGTATGTAAAATCTGAGAGAATGGACTTGTATTTATAGCCAAAGTTGGGCTGAAATCTGAAGAGGTGCAACTCTCCATAATGGCTGTTTTTGCAAAAACGCCCATAAAGTAAATGCCATGACATAATTGGCTATTTACTCAATAATAAAGGGAAAAAATTGAAGGGTAGTTAATTTTCTGTTACAAAACAGAAAACTAAATTCTGGATAACTGAAATGGATTTAATATTAATATTTATTTTAATATTAATATTTTGTTATTAAAACAAATATTTAATAACATTTATGTTAATATTTACTATTAACAAATAAATTTGATCCAAAAAAAATCCGAATCTGAGGCCGAGCCGAGCGACGACGGCGCGAGGCTTGCCTTCTTCTCAACTCTTTATTAGCTAGAAGAAGAGCAATTGCTTATATACCCATCAAAAGCCTTTTTCACTTCCTATGTGGGACAATTAAGGAGGAAAACTCAAATATTACTCAAATATTTTATTTTCCCCTCCATTTCTCATTGACTCTATTTTAAGCATTAATAAATTATTAATACTTAAAAAACCCAACAGTTTGTGCCATGAGTAATCAAGATTTCTTCTAGAAGAAAACATTAATGGCAAAATAGTTTTGGAATAAGTCATAAAAGGGTGTTAAATTTATTCTAGAATTTGTGTGAGTTGAAGGATATATTTTTTTTAACCGAGTAGAAGAACATGCTATTCTTGAATTCTTGAAGGATCATTTGTGCTTTGTTATTGTTTATGTTGATATTCATTTGTTACTCTTTCGAAGGAGGATTCAAGATTTGAACTTTATGTGTTTGAGTTCAAAATTCTACCTTATTTCATATAATTTATTGAGTTCAAAATCTGATATTTATACTTATTTAATGACTTTTAAAATACAAATATTGGGTCATAACTAGAGCTATTAAATTCATGATGACTCATAACTTATATATTCACTAGATCCGTCCTGATTCTTATTAAATTATAGAGTTATAGCTAGTAAGAATTGTATATTTATTATGTGAAGATATTGTATTATTAACAATTTTTCTTTTAATATATTTAACAAAGATAAAAGTGACTAGATCCTAAAGTTCGTGAAAAGATTTATAATATGACGTGAAATATTAGCTACTGCGTATGTAATATAATGAATTTTGTAATTACGTACGTTGACTATGGTTAGCGTTAAGAGGATGTGGTTGAGATGAATGTGTAAACGTATAGATAAAATTAGGAATGAAGATATCCGAAATAAAGTGAAAGTGGCCCTCATGGAGGACAAAATGGAGGAAGTGAGGCTAAGATGGTTCGGACATCGGACAGAGGCGCCCCATCAAGAAGGTGTGAGAGGTTGCCTTGGTGGATCTGAGGAGAAGTAGAGGTATGCCAAAGAAGTATTGTGAGGAGGTGATTAGTCACGTGGTGCAGCTCTAGCTTATCGAGCACATGACTCATGATAGGAGGGCGTGAGGATCTAGAATTAGGGTAAATAGTTAATAGGTAGATGAGTGTTCTTTTTTTTTTCCACAACAATAGTATAGTATTGTTCTTGTATTACTGCATATTTTCTATTAGTCGAGTGTTCTTTTTTTCAATACCAGTAATATTTCGTATTTTTTAGTGGGCGTTTGGACATAAGAATTGTAAAATTCTAAAAAAAATAGTGAAATCCTTTTCAAGTGAATTTTTTTTTGAAAATTAAAGTTGTGTTTGGACATGAATATAATTTTGGGTTGTTTTTGAAGTTTAGTGAGTGATGATCTGAGTGAAAATTTTGAAAAACAGCTTTTTGAAGTTCTTCAAATTTTTGAAAAATTCCAAAATTTATCTTCAAGTGAAAATTAAAATTTTTATGACCAAACACTAATTTCGTAAAATGAAATTTTTCGAAAAGACGTAAAATAATTCTTATATCCAAACGGGCTCTTAGTTTTCTATTACTACATATTACCTCTTCTGCTCCAACTATCTTATTATCTTCCTTTTTTTCTAGAATATTTATTTCTTCTGATTGATGGGACTTCTGAAATCCCATGACCTAACCTTCCTTGACTTGCCGCAACCAAGTCTTCTCCAACCTCTCTTTACTGTGATGTCCCCTTCGGCTAGTTCTTTTTAAAGTGGCATCGTCTCCCATCTGTTTAATTCTTCCTCCTAATGGATTGGTCCCCTCTTAGACTTCTTTTGTTACATGTTGTCTTTTTCGTTCTAGTTATCTTATTATTCTTGTTGTTGTTACTGATTGTTGCTATTTGACTTCTTTCCGTTTATTTGAAGTCGATTGTTTATTGAAAATAACATCTTTGACTTCACAAGGTAGGGGTAATATCTGCGTAACATTACCCTCCATAGACCTCACTTGTGAAATTATTTGTTGTTATTGTTGTTGTTTTACTACTGGTTAGCCTTAAGATACGTAACTTAAACACAAATTAAACAGCTAATGCGAATTTAGCTTAGGAAATCTTTTCTCTATTTCTTTATATTAGCAGCATAGAGTGAATGCGATTTGTTTAATATATTAAATTGGATGCGTGTTTAACACACAGTTCATGACATAATCAGATAGATCATACTTAAGTATAAGGTTCATTGGTGTTTATCCCAAGCAAAAATTAAAGAAAGGGCTAATTAAAATTTTTATATTAAGATTCGTTGCATAAGTCCCGATAAGAGCGTTGAAAGAAATATTTTCTATCCATCTTCTGCCGATTCAAAGAGAAATTAAATCAGATATTATGGGATTTGTCTTTGGCAGGTTTTTACACTGCGTGTCAAGCTCTGTGTACTATGCTAGCATAAACTTTAATTGTATACCAGGATCTTGAACATGATAATCTTATGTATAATTGTTATACAAAACATACCTGAATTGCAAGTTATTATCGTGAAGCGGAAGCGTTTATCGGAATTGGTTTCTCACCCCTTGCCCTAGCTTTACGTTACCGCCCCCTTAGTGATGAGAGAAAAAATACGGTAACCCTAATAGGTGGGGAGAAGACCAATTTATAGGTGTTCTCACTTAATCCAGTACGTCCATTAAGTAACCGATCGGACGGATGAGATTGTTATTTAACTAAATATTAATTATGAGCCTTAAACCTATTGGGTCACTAGTAAATTAACAGAAGAAAACTTACATTCTCCCACCTGGCCCAATAATCACATAATATTAATATTTAATCATTTAAACTTAGTCGCGATAAACAAATCTCTTCTATAATGTCCATCATAAACACCATAATATGATAAACTACTAAATGTGAGTTATGACGGTTATATATAATTTGTCTACATATTCCCTTCCATATACTACAACATTAGCAACTCATCGTACCGGGTCCATAAGCTATAAAATATTATGGTCCACAATAATGTCTCATTGAGACTTATCCTGTAACATCTCAAAACAATAGTGTGTACACCATTATGAGAAACAAGAAATCACTAATGTATATCAGAAACACCTAAATGAGCTCAGAGTATCAAAACATCATAAATACATCAATCATGAATACAACCAAGACCAATTCTATGTACATGTTCTTTAAATATCTTTGGCTGTAAACCTTTCGTTAACGGATCTGCAATCATGTGATATGTTCTAATATGCTCAAGTGACACTCTTTGTTTCTGAATTTCCTCCTTGACGGTAAAGTATTTTAATTCCATATGCTTGGCACATTTGGAGTACTTATCATTCTTGGAGAAGAACACTGCTGCAGAATTATCACAGTAAATTTTCAGCGGCTTGGTAATAGTGTCGACAACCCCAAGTCCTGAAATAAAGTTTCGCAGCCATAATGCATGAATTGTGGCTTCAAAACATGCCACAAATTCTGCTTCCATCGTGGATGTAGCAATGACAGACTATTTGGCACTCTTTCATGATATTGCTCCTTCAGCTAATTGGAACAAATATCCAAACGTAGACTTTCTAGTGTCAATACATCCAGCGAAATCTGAATCCGAGTATCCAACAACTTCCAAATGCTTGGATCTCCTATACATGAGCATGTAATCCTTCGTTCTTTTCAGGTACCGCAAAACTTTCTTTGCGCTTTTCAGTGATCAATTCCGGGGTTACTCTGATATCTTCCTAGCATTCCGATCACGAAACCAATATCTGATATTGTGCAAGTCTGAGCATACATCAGACTACCAACAATAGAAGAGTAAGGAATTGATTCCATTTCTTTTCGTTCTACATCATTTTTAGGGCATTGCATGAGACTAAATTTGTCCCCTTTTTGAATTGGAATTGGGACAATTCTTGCTGAACAATTGTTCATGTTAAATCTCTCTAGAACTCTTTCAATATAGCCTTTCTGAGACAATCCCAATAATCCTTGTGATCTATCACGAAATATTTCTTTTCCTATCACATAGGATGCCTCACCCATATCTTTGATTTCAAAATTCTTAGAGAGAAAATCTTTAGTCTCATGCAATATGCCTAAATCATTAGCAGCAAGTAGAATATCATCAACATATAGGACTAAAAATATAAACTTGCTCCCACTGATCTTTTGGTATATACACCGATCAGCGGTATTTTTCACAAATTCAAAAGATGTTATGGTATCATTAAACTTTATATACCATTGTCGTGAGGCTTGTTTAAGTCCATATATTGACTTCTTAAGTTTACACACCATTTGACTTTTTCCTTTAGTTTCGAAACCCTCTAGTTGGTCCATATAAACTTCCTCCTCGAGATCCCCATTAAGAAAGACAATTTTCACATCCATTTGGTGTAACTCTAAATCATAATGAGCCACCAATGCCATAATAATTCTTAACAAGTCTTTCTTTGAGACCGGTGAAATGGTCTCTTTATAATCAATGCCTCCTTTTTGAGTATAACCCTTGACAATAAGTCTGGCTTTATATCGTTCAATATTGCCATTTGAATCGCGTTTGGTCTTAAAGACCCATCTACACCCGATTATTTTAGAACTTTCTGGCAATTCAACGAGATCCCAGACTTTATTGTATTCCATGGATTTTAGCTCTTCCTTCATGGCATCAATCCATTTTTCAGACTCATTACTTTCTATGGCTTGTGAAAATGAAACCGTATCCTTAATAAGACCAATGTCAAAATCTGACTCTTGCAAATAAACCACGTAATCATTCGAAATAGCCGATTTTCTAACCCTTTGAAATTTTCTTAATGGCATTTCTTGTGGTTCATTTGTGTCAGATATTTGTGAGTTAGTTTCTTCATGAAGTGTTTCATCCAAATATTGCTAGGCGTTGTTAAAGTGTTCTTCAACAACTGGAGTAACATTTGGTATTTGTGTGGAAGTAGGCACATTCCTGGGTAATAAAATATTGACCCTCACCTCTTTTATTTCCACACTTTGATTTTCAACACTCCCACTAACTTCACCATTCTCAATGAATCTTGCATTACCGGTTTCAATAATTCTCGAACTATGGTTTGGACAGTAAAACACATACCTTTTATATTTCTCTGGGTAATCAATAAAGTACCCACTTACTGTTCGAGAATCTAATTTCTTTTCTTGTGGATTATAAACTCTAGCTTCCGCTGGGCAACCCCAAACATGCAGGTGCCTTAAACTAGGTTTCCTTCCTGTCCACAGTTCAAAATGGGTCTTTGGAACTGCCTTACTAGGAACCCTGTTTAATAAATATACAACGATTTTAAGAGCATATATCCACAATGATTTGGGTAATGAGGAATTACTCATCATGCTCCTAACCATATCCATAAGTGTTCGATTACGCCTTTCTGCAACATCATTTTGTTGAGGTGTTCCTGGCATAGTATACTATGCACGTATGCCACGTTCCTTGAGGAACTTTGCAAATGGAACCGAACATTGTCCTGATTTGTTATATTTACCATAATATTCACCACCTTTATTTGACCTAATAATTTCACCTTTTTATCTAATTGCCTTTCAACCTCATTAACAAACACCTTGAGAGAATCTGCTGCTTGAGATTTTTCTTTCAGCTAATATATATATCCATAACGTGAAAAATCATCGATAAAGATAATAAAATATTTCTCTCCACCAAAAGATGGAACATCAAAGGGTCCACAAATATCAGTGTGTATAATTTCAAGAAGCTGGATGCTTCTTATGGCACCTTTCTAACTATGCTTGATTTGCTTTCCCTTAATGCAATCCAAACATATAGTAAGATCAGTAAAATTTAGATTCGGAAGAATCTCATTCTTTACTAATCTTTCTAGCCTTTCGTTGGATGTATGAACCAAACGTCTATGCCACAAGTAAGCATACTTTTCATCTAGTCAACTACGTTTAATTCCAACATTATCTTGAACATTAAGAAGTGATTAAGAAAAACCAATATCGAGTTTCAATTTATATAAACCATCACTAAGAAAACCAGAACCATAAAAGATAGCATTCTTATATAAATTAAAACATCCATTTCTAAATTTTAAATCAAATCCAGAAACATCAAGTCTTGAAAGAGAAATCAAATTCCTAGAAACTGAAGGTACATAAAGAGTTTGTAATAGATCAAGGTGACGTCCAGACTCCATGATCAAACGATAAATCCCTATGCCTTCAATTGGAGCCTTCATACGATTTCCCATGAACAAGAAATCCTTATTTGGATTTGTAGTTTGGATCGTAAGAAATCCCTACAACGTAGTAGATACATGAGCAGTTGCACCAGAATCAAGCCACCAAGTATTATTAGGAACTTCTACTAAATTTGATTCGAAACATACAAAAGCACTAATTGTACCTTTCTTTTCGAACTAAGCTTTACGTTTCAGGCAATCTTTCTGATAGTGTCCTTCCTTATTACAGAAATGACACGTATCTGCCTTATGTTCCTTGTTAGCATCCTGCGGAGCTTTAGTAGGTGCTTTCTTCTTCTTGAACTTGTTGGCCTTCACTTTAAGTCCTTTACCAGCTCCGTGACCCATGAGGTTAATTGAATGACTCCCTTGTTTCTTAAGTCTCGACTCCTCCTGAGTAAGCATACATGACAATTCATTAACATTCCACTTATCCTTAATAGTGTTATAGTTAATTTAAAAAGGTCCATACTCAGGAGGCAACGAGTTCAGAGTAAACTGAACCAAGAAGGAGTCATCCACTTTCATCCCTAAGGTCTGAAGTCTTGCTGCAATGTTAGTCATCTCGATGATATGGTTTTGCATACTACGCGACCCATCAAACTTCATAGTCGTGAGTTCATCCATTAGTGTAACAGCGAGAGACTTATCTGCAGAACGAAAACGTTCTTCCAAAAACGTCAGGTATTCCCTGGCACTTTATGTTTATGGAATAGTACTCTTAATGTTGTTGGCAATATTCATTCACAAAAACATAAGGCTTATCCTGTTAGAGAGTTCCGATGCTTTATGGAAAGACTTCTCATCCGCACTGCTCGAATCAGTAATGGCAGCGGGCTTATAATTTAGCAGAGCCAAGTCAAGATCCATCACACCTAAGTGGAACTGGACTTGTTCACGCCATTCAGATAAGTTCAATCCGTTGAACACAGTAATAGACGAAGCAAGCGAATGAAAAGGAATAGCTGCAAAATAGATAATACATGCTCACAAATCAATATGTATTCAACAAAATAGTTAAAGCATATCGCAATTCTCCTTTGTGTAAATACTACGACACACTATCATAATTTAAATGTCATTTAGTCTTTAATATGTAATTAAATATTATTAACCAAATATATATGTCATCTTTGGACAGACAATATATATTTGCTTAAGAATATTAATTTACCTCATCATATTCACTATTCATAGAATAATTAATTCACCTTTGGGTAAATCCTTAAGTTCTAGCAATAGCGAAATTTAATTTATCCACTATTTTTTAATTATAGGCATTTCATTAATTTTATGGATAAACTATAATTTTATGTATGCATATTTTCATAAACAAACTAGTTTGGCCACTTTGGTGACTAACAAACTATATAAACATAATTGCACACACAAAATAGAGATCATAAGATTTTATGCATGTGATTACATTAAACAATCTAGTTTGGTCACTTTGCGGAAGTGTGAAACAGAAATTTCATGGTGAATCGATATCGTCAAATTAAAGGAACTTGAATCAGTTTCGAAAATATTACAAATCCCATTAAAACAGTTACTCATCAAACATAATAATATAATCTTTTTTTTTACGAAGATTATCAGCTCAAATATCCAGGCTCATGATACCACATGCTAGCATAAACTTTAATTGCATACCAGGATCTTGAACATGATAATCTTACGTATATTCGTTATACAAAACATACATGAATCGCAAGCCATTATCGTGAAGCGGAAGCGTTTATCGAAATTGGTTTCTCACCCCGTGCCCTAGCTTTACGTTACCGCCGCCTTAGTGATGGGAGGAAAAATACGGTAACCCTAATAGGTGGGGAGAGGACCAATTTATAGGTTTTCTCACTTAATCCAGTACGTCCATTAAGTAACCGATCGGACGGATGAGATTGTTATTTAACTAAATATTAATTATGAGCCTTAAACCTATTGGGTCACTAGTAAATTAACGGAAGAAAACTTACATACTAATTTAAATTCCCGCTATGTGTGGGGTTTGGGGAAGCGCCGCACCACAAGGTTTATACGCATCCTTATCCTGAATTTCCGCAAGAGAGGTTGTTTTGACGGTTCGAACCCATGACCCTGGTCACGTTGTTGACCACCTTTCTACAAAGGTGGCTTCGTGGCTTCGCCCCTGTTTGTGATTTAACGTTTTTTTGGATCCGCATATGGCGAGAGTTTAATGCACTGGACTGTCCTTTTTATGTAGTAGCAACACAAACATAATTTTACGTAAGAGGGTTTTCTTTGATATTATCCAAACTTTGAGAGGTCTTACTGCCTATGACACAAGTTTAGGGGCTTAAGATGGAACTAAAGATATTTTATTTCAGTAATCTAAAGTCTAAACATCACCCAAACTCTCCTTTACATGAGCAGAAAATTGCATGCTTCAATATTATTATTATTATTATTATTATTATTTGTTGGTGAAAATACAATTATAGTTGATAAAATAAAATGAAGAAAATAGAATATCTTCAGACTGAGGCGCGGATATCTCGCTCTCTTTAAGGAGATTCAAGCCCACTGCAGCAAAGTCTTCACTGGTCCAGCAGTAATCCTCTTGACTTGTCTCCCCCAGGATACAACAGCCCGATCACGTCGTATAACTCGAACAAACTCAGGACAAGTTGTTGAGTCCAAAGCTCCACCAAGATGAACACCTTCATTCAACAAAAGTAAAAACTCTCTTCTTCTTTTTTCACAACTTTAACCTCATTTTATTGTAACACTCCACAAAATGGAAGAAAAACTCCTATTTATAAGCGTAGGAATTCTTCCTTAAATTAAATTGGAAGAAAGTGGGGTAGTAAGTTATGACATCATGGAGAACATGAGATAATTAGTGGTAGAACATGGGAGAAGAGTTTGTTGGTCTTTAAACTTAGTGTAGCTTAATTTTAAGCTTAGTGTAGCTTAATTTTAAGCTTAGTGTTGTCACGACCCAAATTTCCACCCTTTAGGCCGTGACTGCGCCTAACGTTGAACCCGCTAGGCCAGCCAACGTATAACTTGCAAAAAAATAATTTAAAACCATTTAATACGGAATAAAGCGCTAACTCATCAACTTCAACCAAATTTTCCATCACATGCTGAGATAATAGTGGAACAACCTTTTAACCGTACAACAAGAACATACCTTTCCCAACAATAATCTTTCCAACATCGATAATAAAAATAACAAAACTTGAATGCGGAAGGAAGAACATAAAAATCATGAAATAACGTAAACTCCCAAAATCGGGGTGTCACAATCTCACAGACTAACTACCTGAATACTAAATACAAGTCTGGAATGAAAGTATAACACTGTCTTGGAAATAAAGAAGAAAGACAATGAAGCGGTAAAGGAAAGAAGCCTCGGGATCCACGAACGCCAGTGTATACCTCGAAGCTCTGACGTGGACTGAAGGTATCTCCCTCAGAACGCTCCACGGGGTCCGGTAGCAGGGTCTGCACAACACAAGGAAGTGCAGTGTAGTATCAGTACAACCGACCCCATGTACTGAGTAAGTGCCAAGCCTAATCCAGGCCGAAGTAGTGACGAGGCTAGACTTAGCATAATAAGATCACCTGTCCTAGTCTAAACAGATACATGTACAAGAATTAACCGATAATGAAAACAAGTATGATCAAATAAAAGAGATATGGGAACAAATAGGGGGAAAATATTAACGGGGCAACATTAATATCGGAACTTAAACGATAAAATAAGATATGGAGTGTACATGCTGGGGACACAGGGAAAACAACATCTAATTCACAATGGTACAGTGAGAATGCGGCTGGAAAGTAAACACAGAAACCGAAGAAACAACTATCAGTATACGAGAATCAATCAAATAACAGAGCACGGTATGTCCCCTCGTGCGTAATCTCAAATATCAAATTAGCACGGCATGTCCCCTCGTGCATATATTGCAATATCACAACATCACAACACGGCATGTCCCCTCGTGTGTATATAATAAATATCAATCGGCACGGCATGTCCCCTCGTGCATATATAACAATATCAACACTCGGCACGGCATGTCCCCTCGTGCATAACAATAACATCACCCCTCTTCCTTACCAGAACAGTATAAATATCAATGGCAAGGAAAGTTCAATATAATAGATATGCAAGACAATAATGCTCAACGAGGTGGGTACGTATCAATATTAAACACACAATTGCCCGGCAAGGGTCTCAGCTATACCAATCTCAACAAAGTATCTTTGACAACAAATAT
>ML289516.1:391-33391 GCA_005239495.1 Nicotiana undulata
TATTTCAAGCCATCTATCAAGTACACATGTTCGATGGAACGTGTGTCATCCTTATCTACTTTTCCAACCCCTATAATTTCACCTTTCTTTCCATTTCCAAAGGAGACAGTTCCTCCTTTGAGGTTTTCAAGTGAAAGGAACTATTCCTTGTTCCCTATCATATACTTTGAGCAACCACTATCCAAAAACCAAATTTGGCTGCTTCCTCTCACTTGTACCTACAAAAGGAAATCAGGGGTTAGTTTTAAGAACCCAAACTAGTTTGAGTCCTTTTCTATGAGAGAATGGATGAATCAAATTTTTTCTGGCCCAATTTTGTAGCCAGTTTTTCTTTTTGACAAACCTCTCATTGTTTCGACTGGCCTGCTCTTTTGCAGTACACTCATATTTTTAGTGGCCAGTCTTACCACAGTGGGTGCAGATTTTATTTTCAGGGAGAGTGAGATACTTGCTTTTGGGATCCCACTTGGGCAATTGACTCCCACAACCAAGCTCTCTCCGGTTGCTACTATGATTCTCTTGAAGCCATGTCAAGGCATTAGAGGATTTATTCCGTTTACAAGTTCTATCTAATTCATGTTTGACTTTGCCAAGCTCTTCTTTAAGTGATCTTATCTGTTCATCCTTGGCATACATTTTATCTTTCAGTTTTCCCAAATTTTCCTCTAACATGACATGAGAGTGATCAACAACCTTTTTACTTGATCCTAATCTCAGTTTTAAGTTCTCAGATTTTAGTTCTAGAATCTCAATTTCGAGTGGATGAACCTGGTTCAACAAGACATTATTTTTCTTTTCAGATTCACTGACTCTGATTTCTAGGTTCATGCACTTTGCTTTTAGAATTGCACATTCTTTAGAGAGTTGATCCTTATCCTTGGTTGTTTCCTTAGAATCATCTATGAAATCAAGTAGCAACTCAGAGAGTTTTTCTTTAGATAGGAACTTTATTTTGTTTTTAAGATGGGATATACTTACCTCTGGTTCTTCATGTAATTCCTCATAAGATTCTCCAATTTCCATGAGTGTCTGATCTTCAGTCTCACCATCTTCTGATTCTTCATCTGAACTTCTCCCCAAGCAGCAACCATAGCTTTTGTTGTGGTTCTCTTGGGTTGGACCAGTTCCTTCTTCCTGTTCCTTCTTTTATATCTCTCCTTTTTCTATTCTACTTCCCACTGAGGACAGTTTTTGATGNGCTTTGTTGTAGTTTCCTCCTCCAGAGATACCCTTCTTCCTCATGAGAAAGTTTCTGAATTCTTTGGTAATCATGGCCATCTCATCTTCCTCCAGATTTGCTCCCTCAGTGATTCTCAGTGCTAGACTCCTCTCCTTCGTTGGAACATCCATCTTCATTGTCTGCCTTATGAGTTCATAGGCAGTGAGGTTTCCAATCAGCTCATCCAATCTCAGGGTTGCCATATTTTTGGATTCCTGGATAGTAGTGATTTTGCTTTCCCAGGAAATTGGCAAGACCCTTGTCAGGATCTTCTCAACCTGTCCTCTTCAAGAATGACTCTTCTAAGAGACTTTAGTCCATTAGTCAAGGTTGTGAACCTTGTGTACATCTCTTGGATAGTCTCTCCTTCTTTCATAGTGAAATTTTCATACTGAGAGTATAGTAGAGTACCTTTTTACCTGAGGTGTTCCTTCATGGGTTACTTGCAAGGTATCCCATATCTCTTTGGCAGTGGTGCAACTTTGGATTCTGCTATACTCATCTGGACCTAGTCCACACACTAGCCACTTTTTGGCCTTTGCATTCTTCTCCCATTTCTTCAGATCCTCCGCAGTGCAGTCAGCTCTAGTCTTTGGTACATCGACACCTTCAAAAGTTTTCTTCATGGTAGCTAGAGGACCATCACTGACTATGTCCCAGAGTTCATAGTCTTCTCCAATCAGGTGGTCCTTCATCATGTTCTTCCACCAGGAGTAATACTGGCCGCTGAAGAGTGGTGGCCTTGCAGTTGATTGACCCTCCCAGTTTCCAGGTGGTGCACTCATTTTGATCTTTTCCAAGGTGTTAACCTTTTCAAGGATAACCTGCTCTGATACCAATTGATGTTTTAGACGTCAATACCACAAAAGAAAATAGATTAATTTGTGTGGTATCCAATTTTTGAGTGCTGTCTCACTAGAAGAACCTGGTTCTTCTTGGTGTTCCAACTTCTACTTTTGCGGAATAATAAATGCAGTAAAGTAAAAACATAGAGATTTTTACGTGGGAAACACCTGGCTCAAAAGGTGAAAAAACCACGACCTACTCCTCAGTAGGATTTGCTCAAACTCTTCACTAAAACTCTGAGCCAAACAGGACTTACAAAATAAACTCTTTTGTAATCCTAGGACTAACTCGAATCCCTTCGTAGTAACTAGCCTCTAGCTAATTTCTACAAGCTTCAAGTTAACTCTAACTTGAACAATGTATACCTATTACAATTGCTTCTATGAAAGTTGAAAAGATACAATATTAAAACACCTACTACAACCAACTAGACTCAATGACAAACAGATGGAACTGGTTCTTCTAGCTGGTCTGTAGCCTTTGTATCGCACAGTAATTCTGCTTGCAAAATCTCTGGGAATTTTGCTTTCAGATCTTGATTCACTTATGTACTTGTGCGTTCGAAATTCAAGCAGGAATACTTCAATTATTTATAGAGTCAGTCGTTGAGTTTGTCGTTCAGTTCTGGTACAACTCTTCCTGGGTGAAAGAGTTCGTATTAAACTCAACTTCCTTCCTTTGTTACTTTCCTTGCTGATTTCAACTTCATCTTCTTATCAATTTGCAACCCTTTCGCATTAGGATACAATCTCTTGATTCATTTATATTTCACAAACACATTTATCTCTTATGCATATACGGTTCATGTGCCAACGCGTCAGGTCAAGTATGTGTGCTCTGATAGACCTGGTTCAACTGGTCAAACATTTGTCAATCTTCAAAACTATACAGTGACTTGGGTCAACATTCACCAAAACCTTAGACTAAATAATTTAGCTACTCATAATTGTACTAAAACTAATAACAAAAGAATTCATAACAATGGTCAAATCACAAGGAAGAAAGATGAGATTTGATGCCCAATTGTCCTCCTTGCCTCTATCCTTTGCTTTTCTTGAACAAGACTCTAAACCTTGATATTTTTCTCCTTTGGGCGAGTTGAACCTTATATAGGTTAAATGGAATTTCCCCAAACTTCCAATTTTACCCCTGGGAAATTACGCATACGACTGGGATTAGCGCGCCCGCGCTAGTCAGCGCGCTACTGGGCGCGCTAATGGCTTTTCATTCTGCCTGGGGATCGCTGGGTAGCGCGGTCACACTAAGACCGTGTTAATGGGGTTTCGTTCTGTCCCTGGCACCTGGGCTAGTGCGGCCATGCTAGTAGACGCGCTAAGGCCGCGCTAGTGGACTTGTAATCTGTCCCAACAATTTTCTTCCTTCTTTTCACACGTCAAATACTCCAAGGGGCTGTTCTCCTTCAATTTGGCTCCAGACACCATCCTAGGTCCTCATAAGCGCATTTTGCTCTTGCGAAACATAAAATCAATTAGAGCCATTTTAATCTCATTTCACATTCCTAAGACAGTGAAGCATCATTAAGTTGGAGTTTAAATCTACACTAACTACGTGAATTTAGCCTATTATCAACACCCCACACTTAAATCATTGCTATCCCTCGAGCAATCTACTATACTCTACAAAGGTCCTTTCATCAAGAATTTCCCTAATGTGTCACACCACGAACATATTACAGGAGTTATACCTAGTAATGTAACATCCATGCCTCAAGGGTCGACTCTCACATACCATGCAATATTCCTACTTCTTCAAAGTACTCTACACAGAGGTCGAGACTTACCTTTCTGTCATGAATCAAGTGCCCTCACATCACACACGAGAGTAGTTCCACAAGAATAATATTAAGAACAAGTAGGAACTTCAAAATAGAAAGAATTCACTCACTCTCGGAAAGAACATTCATATGCCACAAAGGTGCACCATAGGCTTGCCCGTAGTGTAATACTCTACTAATCGAGTCCATTCAGTCAAAGATCAATTAGGTGTTATTTGGTTGTAATGTAGGCTAGGGGACGGGTAGGACATATTTAGATATAGTGATGAACCTCCCTAAGCACTTTTAATACAATTACTTTAAATTTCAGACCATTCGTATGCCCGGCCAGAATGTCCACCACTTTCTTTAGATTACCCCAAAACTCTTTTAGGTGCAATTTTATCAAGTAACCACTCATCAAGGACTGCATTTATTCATTGTCCTTCTTTTCTTCATTTTTTTCCAGTGGTGTTTATTCTCTTATATATATATATATATTTCAAAACTTTTCACCATTCTTTCTATTTCGTTGATTCCACTCAAAAACCAAACCACCACCCCACACTTTGACTTTTACATAATCTCTAACAATTCAAGTGCTCATGGGAGGTACAGGGTTCAAATTGACAGGCCATTCAAACAATTGGGTAAGGTTTGTAATGTGGTTGCCAAAGAAACAGGCTTATAAGCTCAAAGGGATTAACTATGGTAAATTACAATCAGGTGGATACACTTTTATATCTGGCTTAACAAAGAAATGCCTATATCACTTATAAGACTGAACGAACTACTATTTCGCTTTGCAAACACACATGGCAAGGTCTAGGCATCGAATGTGGACATATAATACAATGCGACACCTCACACACATATGGCACATGACTCACTCCAGATTAGCTTATCAAGACACTCTCACCGAGCATTCAAGTCAGTTACAACATACAAATTTAAGGCATTCCACAAGAGTCAACAAATGAGCCTAAGCGTCACACTCTAGGGTCTTTTGTATTCGGGTGTAACAACATTAAGGGATGCTTTTCTTATTTCAGCTCCTCTCCCAAAACACCTAACAACTAAACATAAAATTAAAAAAAACTAACTATCCGGTTCAAGCTAAACCCTTGGAAAACAACCGCGATCAAAAGAAAAACCAAGGGGGAGTTGCTACACTACCTAAAAAGAAAATAAAAAATCTTTTTGGTATTTTCTTTGGACTAACTTCCCTCAAGAAAACTGCCTAAGAGGTCCGTCATCAGGAAGAGTCGACTATATTTTTTGTTTTTTTTGTGGTCGACTTAGAACCTCAAGAACCCCGTCGACAGGGATCCGTCATCGGTCCAAGATGACTTAATTAATTATACTACTCTTTACAATCACCAAAAAAACAAACTCAAAAGAAGATAATGAAAAACAACTAACAATTATGCTAACTCACAAGAAAACCAAAAATAAAGAAAACAACTACCCATTTGTTTTTCTACATATATACATGTACAAGGTAATCCTTCCCCCACCCCACACTTAATATGAGGACATGTCTCCATGGAAATAAAAATAAACAGAGAGGTAAGGGGACTTCCCTGAAAGCTCAGTCCTGGTCGGAGACTGTCCCTGGGTCCAGATGACAAGCGCGACCCAGGGCTCGGAGCTAGCCCATGATTTTCTTTTCAGATTTCTTCTGTTGGGTAGCTACAACATCAACACGCGCGCCCAGGTCGGTTACCGAAGTGCGCAGTTCTACCATGTCCCGCTCCAGGTGGTCTAGCCTATAACTCCGATGGGCTCTAGACGAGCCCTCCACATTAGTAGCCTGTGCCTGCGAGGGATGCTACTCCTCCATATGTTCTTGCTCTTCCTCCTTATTTTGTTGCTCCTCCCCCTCATCGTCCTCATCAGTGTCATGCTCCTCTTCCTCTTTACCAACTATCACTGCATCCTTTTCCGTTGTAAATCTATCAACTCGGAAGGTGTAATCCCTTGGCACTTTTCCATACACTGCGAAATCTTCCGGCACCCCAGCTTCAAGGCACAATCTGGTGACAAGAGATGGGAAGAAGAGGCCATACCTCTGAATTTTACTGCGGACGAACATCTCATCGTGTATGAGCCGGACACATCAAAGTTACAACCCGCATGAAACACCAAATTAACCACCCTCGAGGAATGTTCACCTCCGAGGTGTTGTTGGATGGGATGAGTCGGTTATTGTCACGACCCAAATTCCCAACCTATGGACCGTGATGGCGCCTAACACCACACTTGCTAGGCAAGCCAATGTTAGAAGTCGATTAATTAATTTCCCTAATTAATTGCTTCAGTACAAATAATTTAATTTAAATGAACTTAATTAAATTAGTTCCCAAACCATAAAATAAAATAATAAAACAGACCAATTAAATGAAACAAACCACGAACTAATTATAATAACAAATCTAGGACTACCCCATGGTCTGGTGTCACAATGCACGAACTACTAAAAAATACTACAAATAATGGCTGAAAAAAATAGTATAACTGTTCTGAATATAATAAAACAGTGTAAATAATAATAGGAGAAGACTCTCGGAATATGCGAACGCCGGCAGATGTACCTCGTGTCTCCAAATGAATCGGGTGGTCGTCCTAGAATCCTCTACTGCTGACCAGTACCTGGAGCTGTGCAAAAGAGCAAGAGTGTAGTATTAGTACAACCGACCCCATGTACTGAGTAAGTGCCGAGCCTAACCTCGGTGAATTAGTAACGAGGCTAAGTCGGGCTTCAACCATATGATCGATAATAACAATAAATAATAAAGCAAGAAAGAAATCTAAATAAATAGATAAATAAGTGTTGCAACCAAATAAAATAAAATAACTCAGCTATAACCAATTCTAAAATATCTCTTCAGAGTTCCAAACTTTAACTTTAAATAAAAATAATACTAAAATATTTAAAGAGTAGTAAAATAGACATTTTAGCTTTTCAAAACTTTGATTCTCTTTTTCTTGAAAAATCAATAAAATATAAATGTCCTCCCTTATCGCTCCATGTTGCGGCGTGCAACCCGCTCCCACATGTCCTTCCTTATTGCTCCTCCCTAAAATATCACCCTTATTACTCCTGTTGCGGCGTGCAACCCGATCCCACTTGTCCTCCCTTATCACTCCTTGTTGCGGCGTGCAACCCGCTCCCACCAGACATATCATATCAATTTATTCATAGTTTTCACAACTCAGGCCAAGCCTTTCACAATATTTTTGTCTCAACAATTATAAATAATAAACTGCATTTTTCTCATAACTTCATCAATAACCTCTCAACCATGAAACCAACAGAAATATCAAAATATATACGCATTTGTTTCATAAAAACAACACCAAACCTCTCAACCATGTTTATATCACAAGGAAACCAGTTCAAACAACCAATACTCTTTTCAAATAGTCACAATAATATCCAACAACAAATCAACAATGCCAAATAGTCATAGAAACAATAATGAACATATAACAATTGAGACAATGATCAAATAAGTGGGGAACGTGGAAGGGGATCATGTTTAACAACCAATTTGGGTGGTGCATAGATACTCGTCACCACACCTATACACCACGCCCATGCATTTCACATAACAAACAAGTGGGGAGTCCTATTCCCTCAAGCCAAAGTTAGACCAAACACTTACCTCNTATACTTTTTCCTAAGCTTTTCTCAAAAAAAGTGAAAACCCAACCCCGAACCCGCTTGGTCTAAACTCGGGGTTCGGACCAAATTACGTTTACCCATTCCCCCACGAACCCAAATATGCTATTAGTTTTGAAATCCGAGCTTAATTTGATATAAAAATTCAATTTTTACAAAACTCCCTAGTTCTACCCAAACCCTAGATTTTTACCATGAAAATTCTTTGTTTTTGCTTTAAAAGTGATGCAAAATAGTAAGGAATTGAAAGAACAAGGTTTGGAATTGATTACCTATGAATTGGGGATGATGATTGTTAAAGAAAACTCGTTTTTAGGGTTGGAACCTCGAAACATTGGAGAAGAAAGGGTTCTGCCCGGTTTTAATTTGATATTTATATTAGCTAGGCTGGGCAACTGTGCGATCGCGGGTAATGAGGTACGATCGCACAGGGTAAGGGAGCTGGGGCACTGCGATCGCGGGTGGGGGGTATGCGTTCGCACAGGGGTAGGGGAGGGGGTGCACAACGCGGTCGCGGAGCACACTGTGCGATCGCACAACTTACCTGGACAGTGCTTCGCGACCGCACTCCAGGAGCTGCATTCGCACAGTACAAAATTTGGGACCCCTGAAGACTACACTATGCGATCGCGGTTATACCTATGCGATCGCATAGTACAAAAACCCGGACACCAAATATTGAAAAACCAGCAGTTATTTTCAAGTGTAAAACACCCTATGGCCTATCCGAAACTCACCCGAGCCCTTTGGGCTCTAAACAAATCATGCACGCAAGTCTAAAAATATCATACAGACTTGCTCGTGCGATAAAACCATGAAAATAACATGTAAATCTGTGAATTAAACCTCAAAACTCATAAAAACTCTTAAAGTTCATAATTTCTCAACCGGATGTCCGAATCACGTCAAACGAACTCCGTTTTTTACCAAATTTCACAGTTAGCCTTTTATTATCATAACGAATCTGTACCGGGCTCCGGAACCAAAATACAGACCCGATACCAATGATTTTAAATATTATTTCTTTTCTTTAATTCATAAACATTTCAGCAAAACAATTTCTTTCAAAAATTGATTTCTAAGGCTTGGGACCTCGGAATTCATTTCCAGGCATACACCCGAGTCCCATATTTTGCTGCGGACCTCCCGGGATCATCGGAACACGGATCCGGGTCTGTTTACTCAAAATGTTGACCAAAGTCAATTTTTATCAAATTTAAACTCTAAAAATCACTATTTCTCATATTTTGACATAAAAGCTTTCCGGTTTCACGCTCGGACTGCGCACGCAAATTGAGGTATTTAATTTTAGTCTTTTTATGGCTATTAAGCATGAAACAGAGTCTAACTTTTATAAAATGACCCCTTGGGTCATCACAATCTCCACCTCTAAAACACACGTTCGTCCTCGAACGGACATAGAAAATTATCTGAAGTGGAGAACAAGTGTGGGTATATACTCCTCATGTCTGACTCAGACTCCCAAGTAGCTGCCTCAATGTCTCTCCACTGCACTCGAACTGAAGGAAAACTTTTAGATCTCAATTGGCGAACCTGCCGGCCTAAAATAGCTACTGGCTCCTCCTCATATGTCAAGTCTTTATCCAACTGGATAGAGCTGAAATCTAACACGTGGGATGGGTCACCATGATATTTCTGGAGCATAGACACGTGGAATACCAGATGAACTGAGGATAACCCTGGAGGCAATGCAAGTCTGTAAGCTACCTCCCCCACCTTATCAAGAATCTCAAACGGCCCGATATACCTAGGGCTCAACTTGCCCTTCTTCCCAAACCTCATAACACCCTTCATGGGCGACACACGAAGCAATGCTCTCTTTCCAACCATGAATGCTACATCACGAACCTTGCCATCGACATAACTCTTTTGCCTAGACTGAGACGCACGAAGTCTCTCCTGAATAGTATTGACCTTATCTAAGGCCTCCTGAACTAAGTCGGTACCCAACAACCGAGCCTCTCCTGGCTCAAACCATCCAACTGGCGATCTGCACCGTCTACCATATAATGCCTCATAAGGAGCCATCTGAATGCTCGAATGATAACTATTATTATAAGAAAACTCCGCTAACGGCAAGAATTTATCCCATGAACCTCCAAAGTTCATAACACAAGCGCGGAGCATGTCCTCCAATATTTGAATGGTACGCTCGGACTGCCCGTCAGTCTGAGGGTGAAATGCTGTACTCAACTCCACTCGGGTACCCAACTCTCGCTGAACTGCCCTCCAAAAGTGCGAAGTAAACTGCGTACCCCGATCAGTAATGATAGACACGGGCACCCCATGAAGGCAAACAATATCCCGAATATACAACTCAGCCAACCGCTCTGAAGTATAAGTACTAGCCACTTGAATGAAATGTGCTGACTTAGTCAGCCTGTCCACAATAACCCAAACCGCATCGAATTTCCTCTGAGTCCGTGGGAGCCCAACAACGAAGTCCATAGTGATACGCTCCCACTTTCACTCAGGAATCTCTATCTGCTAAAGCAAACCACCAAGTCTCTGATGCTCATACTTTACCTGCTGACAATTTAAGCAATAAGCCACATAAGCCACAAAATGTCCTTCTTCATCCTTCTCCGCCAATAATGCTTTTTCAAATCTTGGTACATTTTTGCTGCACCTGGGTGAATAGAATACTTGGAGCTGTGAGCCTCCTCAAGGATCAATTCACGGTGGCCATCAACATTTGGCACACACAACCTACCCTGCATCCTCAAAACTCCATCATCTTCAACTGTAACCTGCTTGGCATCCCTGTGCCGAACCGTGTCCCTAAGGACCGTCAAATGTGGGTCATCATCCTGCTGCTCTTGAATACGATCAATCAGAGAAGACCGAGTGAAAGTACAAGCTAGGACACTGCTGGGAGAAATATCCAACCTCACAAACTGATTAGCCAAAGTCTGAATGTCTGAAGCCAACGGTCTATTACCAACTGGGATATTTTCATTCCCAGTAGAAGTCCTCAAGAAACTTCCTAATACTAATAAATAAGCCGGAGGTACGCAAGACTGCCCATACTCACCGCCTTTCAACTCAATGCATCGGCCACCATATTGGCCCTCCCCGGGTGATACAATATAGTGACATCGTAATCTTTAACAACTCTAACCACCTCCGCTGCCTCAAATTTAGATCTTTCTGCTTGAATAATTACTGGAGGCTGCGATGGTCAGTAAAAATCTCACACGACACGCCATAAAGATAATGCCTCCAAATTTTCAAAGCATGTACAATAGCTGCCAACTCTAAATCATGAACAGGGTAATTCTTTTCATGGACTTTCAACTGACGAGAAGCATATGCGATCACCCTGCCATCCTGCATCAACACTGCTCCAAGGAAAACTCGAGAAGCATCACAATATACCGTGAAAGAACCCGAATCTGATGGTAATACCAACACCGGTGCTGAAGTCAAGGCTGTCTTGAGCTTCTGAAAGCTCGCCTCGCACTCGTCTGACCATGTAAATGGGGCACCTTTCTGAGTCAATTTAGTCATTGGGGCTGCTACGGATGAAAACCCCTCCACAAAACGACGGTAGTAACCGGCCAAACCCAAGAAACTCCTAATCTCCGTGACTGTGGTGGGTTTAGGACAGTTCTTGACTGCCTCTATCTTCTTAGGATCAACCTGAATACCCTCAGCTGATACGATATGACCCAAAAAGGCTACTGAATCTAACCAGAACTCACATTTAGAAAACTTAGCATACAACTGATTATCCCTCAAAGTTTGGAGTGCTATACAGAGATGCTGCTCATGCTCTTCCCGACTGCAGGAATATATAAGAATGTCATCAATGAACACGATCACAAAAGAGTCCAGATGTGGCTTGAAAACCCGATTAATTAAGTCCATAAAGGTCGCTGGAGCATTAGTCAGCCCAAAAGACATAACCAAAAATTCATAGTGCCCATACCTCGTACGAAAGGCTGTCTTAGGGATATCAGACGTCCTAATCTTCAGCTGATGGTAGCCTGACCTCAAATCAATTTTCGAAAACACTCTAGCACCCTGAAGCTGACCAAATAGGTCATCAATCCTTGGCAATGGATATTTATTCTTGATAGTAACTTTATTTATCTGCCTGTAGTCTATGCACATTCTCATTGACCCATCTTTCTTCTTTACAAATAAAGCCGGTGCACCCCAAGGAGAGACACTAGGTCTTATGAAACCCTTATCTAGCAAATCTTGTAACTGTTATTTCAATTCTTTCAATTCTGGTGGGGCCATCCGATATGGAGGAATGGAAATGGGCTGAGTGCCCGGAGCCACATCGATACAGAAATCAATATCCCTGTCGGGCGGCATACCCGGCAGGTCTGCAGGAAATACCTCAGGAAACTCACACACGATAGTCTCATTATGTGATTATTTGATTTCATATACTCAGTCCTGTCGTAGCATATCATTTCATGCCTCAGTCTCGGTAACTGTTAATTTTACTCATATTTATCATTGTATTGGGCTGATTTATGCATCTGTGAGCTATGTGGGCGAGATTGGAGAGTAATGACTGAGTGAGGCCGAGAGCTTGTTATTGAGACAATTATGAGATCAGACTACACACAATAGCGATACTCTGATCATACCTTCGTTGGCTTGATATAACGCTTGGGCTTATAGGAGCCCCTCCGGAGTCTTTACACCCTAGTGAGCGAATTGATATTGAGGGATGGATCTTCCCTGGACATGGACCTTGTCCGAAGTTGATGATATGTGAGGGATGGATTGTCCATGGACATGGATCTTGTACGAGTGTTGTATTCCGGAGATGGATCTTCTCCGTGGAGATGGATTGGCCTTTTTTCCTCAGTACGGAGTGACTACGGTAACCGATGTTCATGTACATTCCAGGATGGATCTTCCCTAGGCCTGAGAGCCATATACGGTACTGAGTGGAGTTATGTGTGAGGGTTGTGAGCACTGTCTGCATCTTCGCACTGGTTTCATACATATATTGACATGTAGAGTATACTGGTCAAACCTGGCATATTTTGTTTATTTTTCTGATAAATTGTGAACATGTCTAAATTCTGCACGCTGTTTATTGTAATTTCTGAGGTTTAGTCCGTCACTACCTCTCAACCCATAGTTTGGGTTCGTTACTTCTTAGTTGGTGTACTCACGTTACCCCCTGCACCTTGTGTGCAGATCCAGGTTCATTGAGGCCCGGTAGCAGTGGTTGATTGGCTGACGGAGTTCCCAGGAGTCTTTGAGGTAGCAGCTGGCGATCGCAGCCTCAATTTCTCCTTCTTTATCTTCCTATTGTATTATGTTTTCTCCAGACACTATTATGTCAGCTTTACATTTCGACATTATATTTATAGTAGCTCGTGGCTTGGTGACACTAGATCCGGGATGAGATTCTAAATTGTGTTTTTAGTAATATTAGACTTTCAAATGGATTATTATCGATACTTTTGCTTTTGAATTTATAAATTTTCTGAAAAACAAACCTTGTTTCAATGAAATGTGTGGCATGCCTGATTCTACGACAGGCGCCATCACGACTGGGCATTTTGGGGTCGTGACATGAACCTAACAAAATTAACAAATTCCGAACACCCATTCAATAACGAGTCCAACCATATTAATTTCATCCAATCTCATCCACAAATCAACACTCAAATCACCAAATCTCACTCTCAAATACCATGGTCTCAAAAAGATTAACTTCAAGTTCACATAAACTAGGTGTAATAATCAATGGGTGATCAATATTTATCAACAAAAGTGATCAAACTTCACTTACATCTTTAATTATAGCAAAAATCCTTCTCAAACATCACCCGTCGAGTTACAAATCTCCCAAAATGACAAAACACTCAAACCCTTCGAATATAAATTTGTCCAATAAAATTGCACCTGCGGTCCAAGGAAGCGCACCTGCGACGTCACATCTGCAGGAATTTCTTCGCATATGTGGAAATCACTAACTCCCTACTCGTTCTCTTCTATGGCTCCGCACCTGTGTCCAGCTGTCCACATCATCAAACTCTCTCAACATCTCCCCTTTCCACTTCTATGACCATGAAGCCCCTTCTGCGACCTCACACCTGCTACCCATCAATCGCAGGTGCGAAAGCACCAGGCATCAGAAACTTTAGCCAAACTCCTAAGTCAAAAGATGAACCGAACATCATCTGAATCACATCCGGGGCCCTCGGGACCCCATCCAAACATACCAACAAGTCTTAAAACACAATACTCGAAGCCTCAAATCACATAAAAGAACATCAAAACTACGAATCACACCCCAATTCAAGCATGATGAAACCAATGAACTTCAACTTCTAAAGCTAATGTTGAATCATATCAAATCAATTTCGAATGACCTCAAATTTTGCATGCAATTCCCAAATGACAGAACGGACCTCAACTCTCGAAACTAAAATTTGAACCCGATATTAATAAAGTTAACTCTCGGCCAAACCTTTCAACCTTCCAACTTTCACCAAAAAGCCTCAAATCAACCTATAGACCTCCAAATAAACATCTGGACATACGCCTAAGTCCAAAATCACCATACGAAGCTACCTGAACCATCATAACTCTATTTCGGAGTCATCTACACAATAGTCTATCTCCAATCAAATTTTAAACTTAAGCCTTCAACCTTGGGACTAAGTGTCCCAATTCATTTCGAAATATCCGTGAAACCAAACCATCCTCCCTAAAACTACAAATAAATATAGAAGTGACAATAAATAGGGAAACAAGGTTGACATACACAAAACGCCAGACAAGGTCATTTCAACAAGCTTTGATAGTGTCCTATCATAGACTTGTCGCTATCTCATCGAGGTTAGGCTCGATACATACTGCATACATCGGTTCGATTATACTCATACTATACTTCTGCGCTTCACGTGCAGATCTAGACATTGGTATTAATGGAGTTCGTAGAGGTGCCTAACTTGGATACTTTGGAGACTCAAGGTATTGATGTATATCTTCTCTTAGGCCTTAAATTCACCTTCCTATATCTCTTTTACTGTCTACTTAGTTGGGAAAATGTTACATTTATTTTAGACTTTGTATTTAATACTCTTTACAACTCATGTACTCAGTGACACTAGTCTTGCAGAGTTGTTTAAATGGTTGTATTGGTTTTAGACTTATTATGTAACTTTGGAGTTTTACTCTTTTTTATGATATTATGTTGTGAAATATTTAGTTTTTCTCCTTTTGTTTTTGTTAAGTGTTGGCTTCCTAGCAAGTAAGGTTAGGCCCCATCACGCCCCCTTTGATTAGGATTTCCGGTCGTGACACGATGATATATTGGAGACAGAAAACGGACCGTATGGTTAGAGCAAGGATCAACACGTTCTTCATTCTCTAATCTCTTCTTATTAACTTTATTACGCAAAATACTCGTGTAATCGTTCTTATGACAATATGTGGCTTTGTTGCAGGTAAAGGCTTTGAGTTTCATATGTTGGCGATTCCTCTAAGAGTTGTAGTAGCATCTTTTATGCCCAATCCCTTGTGGACTAATCAATATGCGGCTCAATCTTTTTCAAAAAGTTTCGTTGGTCGCAGCTACTGATAGGTTTATAAAGGTAAAACTGGAGCCTACATCTTCTATATTGGGTCAAGCTATGATCTTTACAGGTTAAGGGTGGTGTATCATACATCAACATGTTCTATCTGGATTCCGCAACATTCCATGACTAACAATCCCACATGGAAGACTTTAGCAATACAGTACAAGCGTCAACATGGGTATAGGCACAGAGGAAAATTTACGTGATGCAACTGGTATTCAAGCTTCAATTTGGAGCAGCTCATCTTGTGGAGCTATCTATAGATATGCTCTACAAAGACGAGACAAAGATTCAACTTAGAACTGTTGCGAGATCAGGGAAAGTACTACATTTGCCAAATCAAGGTATTAGAGAAGAAGGCTACATTCTTCATTTGGATGAAAAGACCAATAGGAGGGATCATACATGCCTTTTCATATCCAATTATTAGGGAGTTCATTTTTTAGCTCCAATGTTAGGGTATTTAACTGTCGTGATGACGCCTATCGTGAAACTAGGCAAGCCTAAATCCAACTTTTTTCTCCATTACAGTAAACACATCTTTTAGATTTAACAGAGACTGGGGGTGTGTTACAGACTCCGGAGGGGCTCCTATATCCCAAGCGCTATTATAATCATCAATATAACTGCTGCGGCGTGCAGCCCGATCCATAACTGGCACTCATAACCAGTCACTCAGCCTCACTCAGTCATTACCCTCTCCTGTCTCACCACGGGCTCACAATGTCATGAAAATAACCCCGAAAATGGTATGATGAATCAATAAGTAAGTGAGTGTAACGACCCGACCAGTCGTTTCATGAGCTAGCCCCGTTTCCTCTGTTTCAGCTTTGTCATATGCTATTTAACCTAATTATTATGTGTTGGGTCGGTTAGTTCGGGTTCGGATTGGTCGTGGTGAGAATTGAACATTTTGCCTACTGATTTTAAACCTGTTAAAATGTATTAGTGGGATCCTTTTGAGATCTCAAGGCAGTACACACACTAGAGGGGCAGAACCTAGAGACTTAGGAGTAAAGTGAGAGTGCTTGACATAGTTTTGAATTTTTTTTGACAAAAGATAGTACTTCATTGATTCAATAAGTAAAGAAGTTTTCTGAAAATAATGGTTGATCAGTAGTAAATCAGTTTGAAAAGAAATGTAAACATTTTGAGAAAATCAGCAAGCAGTCAGAACAAACAGGTTCAACATCACTTAACAACAAAATTCATACAGGGATAGTGGGAACTGGGGACACAATATAGAGCACATATAGTGAAGCATGTAGCAACAGGCACACAAAAGCGTTTCTAGACCTGTAGGATTTAAAGAATCAATCATAAACTAGTAATAGAGACAGAGCAGGGATCACATAACAACTAGGTGAAAACATATTACACTGGACAAAATAATCATAGAGACAGGGTTACTTAGAGATATTAGATAACTTTAGCAAAGCAGATTAAAAATATTACACGGACTCTGGTTGTTGAATACTTTGTCTGACTCTTAGGAAGCTTCGGGTTTCTTTCACTTGCTCCCAGTGGTGTTGTAACTATGGAATATTCTAAGAGGGATTGCCTAAAAACGGATAACAATTGAATTTATAAGTGATTTTAAGGACACGTGATTTTACTTGGCACAAACTGAGAAAATATATAAATTGATATTGAAATTGACTGTAAAGAGAAATAAATGCAAACCAAATGAGACGTACAACTTTGGACCTGGAGCTAGGTCACCCTCGAACAAAATAAAAATTCTACTGAAATATGAACAAAGTAACATATAATTGAGAGCTTAAAAGATAGGTTATATATTGCTTAGTATTGCGTGAAAGTAATGATCTTTTACAAATGATCAGGCCCCCTTTATATATTGGGGATTCTTACTTTTGTTACCACTCTAAATACAATAAGAAATCCCATGATTGACTAATTAATAGGCCTCATCTTGATACGTGTTGATATTTCCACCGTGACCCTTGCCCGATTACGGATATTTCAGCTTACCGTTACTTGACTAGGTAAACTTCCATCGGTCCTGCTCGATGAAATACCCTAACATTGGGAAGGGGGTTTGCAAGTTTTGAAGAGTCGCCACCTAACGAATTAAGGTGCGTTAAGGCACCTATTGGGGGTTCATTTACATACAAGTTGGATAACTAGAGATAGGGTAAGGTCTTGAAATTATCCTAAGGGGAAGGTGTTAAGCACCCCTTAGAATCCACAACTGTGGTTCCCGGCCAAAAAACTTTGTGATTTTTTATAATTAGCAAGTAAGCAATTAATGTTTTAAAATAGTAGATAGTTTTGAAATATTCACAGTCTAAGCACACATGTGTTACGAAGTATGAAAATATTTAATAGCTAAGTAGAGTTTGAAAAGGATTATAGTCTAAACATGCATAAGGGATGTCCTAGGTTTGTTTGTTATAAGGATCACATCAATGCAATACCCGGTATGTCACTCCTCAAAGAAGGACTACACGTGGTATTAGCGCACCGGTCATCGTATCCATATCTACCTTTTCCCACCCCGTAAAGGTAATTAGAGCGAGTGTTGGTCAACGACCTCTATTGCATGCTGTTACCCGTCCCTTCCTAATAGCCCTTGGAGGATTTTAGGACTTCTATCCTATGAGGGAGGTTCTAGGAAGACCCTCAGGTTTAAAGTCAAAATACTAAGCGAAAAACAAGAACATATATGACTACAATTAAGGGGGATAAACATATAAACAGAAACAAGCTCAATTACCTTTACAGATAATGCAAAGAAGCAGCATGATTCAAACACAGTTAAGGTATTGGATTTTAATTCAGATCCTACAACATGGTATCTAAGTGATAATAACAAAGAGGCAGATTTACTTCATAACTTAAAGAGGGGATACACGCGGCATTAGCACACTGGTCATCATATCCATGTCTACCCTTTACCCCACCCCTTAGCGGTTATTAGGCGAGTTTTATTTAACGATCTCTATGCGTGCTATTACCCGTCCCTTCTTAATGGTCCTAGAGTAATTTGGGACCTCTAAATATAGGCAATTCTAGACGGACCCCCTATGGTTTTTTAAAGGAGAAACTTCTAAGAGACAGGCAAGAACATATAGGACTTAACAGATAAACGTAGAAAAAGGCAGTTAAGAGGCCCAAATTTACCTCCACAAATAATGCACATAAGCAGCACGTCTCAAACACAAACAAGAGCAGTTTTGATTAGAGAAAAAGACCTAAACAGGATATCTAAGTGGATGTCGATGCACAAAAATATACAACTTTGTTTTTATAAACTCGACAGTAGGGTCCTAATCAATTTGACTACTGATTTTAAAACCTGTAAGTCGTTAAGCAGTAAACACAAATGAAAATAGTTCTCCAATTTTACAAAGATTGATTACCTAAGGCTTGTCTAGGCGTGGGATCATGCACAATAGTTGCAGAATCATTAACAGTTCAGGAGTTTTTTCTTCCTAAAAGCATGTTGTTCTAGGTGTTGTAAGTCTGATAATACAGGGATTATCACCAGTTTTATTAAAACAGGGTAATCAGATGTGAAGTTGTTTTCTACATCTTTTATGAATCAATAGTTTAACTAGGCATGGCTAAGAAAATGCAAACAGAGTTCCTAATACATGATTTCTAAATGCACAGAGACAAAAGTTTTTATGACAATGATCTTTAAATTAACACAATTCCTAAAGCATGATCTCTAAATGCACAAAAGAGTTGCAGAATTGTTAAGACATGATTTTGAATGCACGGGAGTAACAACTCTTATGTTAATGATGTTTATAAACCTAAGAGAAGGATTTCTAAGTGATGATCATAAACATGTATTAGTGGGTTTAAAAAGCATAGAGGAAATTTTCTATTTTAAACTTGTTAAAATGTACGCACTGGGATTGAGCAGTGAGTGGCCTACGAAATTGAGGTAAGTGTTTGGTCTAACTTTGACTTGAGGGAATAGGAATCCCCACTTGTTTGCTATGTGAAATGCATGGGTGTGGTGTATAGGTGAGGTGCCGAGTATCTATGCACCACCCATAGCTTAAATCCGTCGTTACATAACGTCTTGGTGTAAGCACTGCTCAGGGTTCACATGAGACCCTCGTGACTCTGACACACCAGGATTTGGTCCATAGCTTTCCTTGAATTGGTTATTATTATTCCTTTATGTTGTAAGCACTGCCCGGGGTTCGTGGAGCCTTTGGGAACTCTCACACACTAGGGAATTGGGCTTGGTATGCTTACCCTTGAAACAGAGGTGAATCAGTCATTGTTGGTCACTATGAACACTAGCTTTTGGAACTCCAAGATGCTGCTACAGAGGAAACGTCAAGGTAAAGAATCTCACCGAGAAGTCCACACCAACAATAGGTCAGGGACGAACTCCGGGCGAATACCCAGATGCACTTGCCTCAGAGCCTATACAATTAAGTACAGAAGCGTAGCATGAGTACATAAACAAATATGTACCCAGTGAGTATCCCGTCTAATCTCGAAGAAGTAGTGACGAGAGGTCGACGTGATACTTACTAGGGTCAAAACTAAATAATATAATAAATTAAAGGCTAGGCAGGAATAGCAGTCGTAGTAATCACAACGACATGAATTATCAAGTATAGATTTGTAATTACCCTTGCTTGTCAAATTTCACTAACACATAATATACCAAATCTCCCTTTCACATGAATCAATCTATGCAAGCATCACAAAACTCCCAGTCAAATATATAGCACACTGTATGCCGAAAACGTACAGCCGAAGCATCGCGAAAATAAATGTGCACTGCCGAGGGTCGAACGACTCGAACCATAGATGCATCTATTACCCCGCTCGCGAATCGAACATGCGATGCGGTGGACATAATGATAGGTCTATCCCGCTCACGAATCATACGCGCGACGCGGGTCCGTATACATACACAAAATTATCAAGAATTCGGGGATTTAACAGAGATTATACTTGAAGATAAAAACTTAAGCAATAAAATTTCAAATGTAACTTCCTAAATATTTTCATACCAATTCAAGGATACTAAGCAACTTAAAATACATTTAAGGTCACATATAAGGCACATAAAAGCATGCTTGTGAGTCCTAAAACTACCCAACATAACATAGTAGTAGCTGCGCACTGACTCTCGTCACCTCGTGCGTGCGTAGCCCCCAAAAATAAAGACCTGCAATTATTTATAATCACATATGGGGACAATTCCCTCTTACAAGGTTATAAATGAGACTCACCTCGTGCCGAGCCTACTTTCCGGGTTAAGAACGCGCCCGAAACTCCAAACTCGTCTCCCAAGGACTCGAAACTAGTCAAATAGGGTATACATGAATTAATCCATGCTCAAAAGTATGAAATTTACCTAATTAAGTAGTTATTCCAACCTACTTTGAAAATCCCAAAATGCACCCCGGGCCCACGTGCTCGGATTCCGGAAATTCTCGAAGGAAAGACTTACCCATAACCTAGGGATCATTAATATGTGATTTTTGTATGATTCCATAGCTAATAAGTGGATAATTATCTAAATTTCATAAAGCCCTAGGTTTTCACTCGTGCAAACTCCGAACCTTAGGGTAAGGATTGCAAAAATGAAGCATCCAGATTGATGATGACAGTGTGTTATGAAAAGGAGTGCCATTGGAGACTCTGGACAGTGTTGAATGGCTTCCCAGTGGTATTAGGATGGTCACATGCTCAACCTGGGGGCCCGTAGCAATTGTAGAGTTGCATATTTTTATTAAAGCTATATAATAGCTACATGTTTTAGAAAGAATTCTTATAACTTGGGCTAAATGCCATGTTTGGGGCCTTGTGACTGTAATGTTTGGAACCTCAGGGGTATTTTATTAATATCCTCACACTGTTTTGATTTGGAAGTATACTCAGTCATGATTTTACCTGTGTGCTGTTTAATTCAATTTCATTACTCTATTTTAAAGTATGTGAAAGTTGTTTTGGGCTTAGTCCTACGATTTTATTGAAATGCCCGAGTGGCTTGTGAGGTTTATGACTGAGTGAGGCCGAGGTACTGATTTGTGAGGATATGATAGGTCGAGGGCCTCAGTGGTTTGATGCCATGATTTGGATTAATATATAGCTCTTGGGCTGAAGGAGCCCCTCCGGAGTCTGTACACTCCCCCGGTGAGCGCAGGTACCTACTGTGTGCGTGTGCCGAGTGATTGGGAGGCATGAGTGATGGTGAGGTATGCCCGAGGGGCTATTCATGAGTGACTGTGAGGCTTGCACGAGGGGTTGTTTATGAAATCCTTATTTTCACTCTATTTTTATATTGAGCCTCTATTGAAACTGTTAAAAATACTTTTACACATTTCCATTGAAACTAGAGTTTTATGAGATATATTGACTTGAACATTGATTTGGCATTTGTTGTTTCACTGAGACTTTATATTATGAACTTCACGTGATTTTACTGCTTGTCACTGCACTCAGCCTCCAATCAAAATATGGATTAATTAAACAAAAACTTATGTAAACATGTTAAAATAAACGAATTATACTTAGATATTGACCCCCATGAAAAGACGAGAAGAACGCCGCGAAAATCACCTCAATCAGAGCTCTAGAACTCAAGATATGCTCAACATATTAAAATGACGCGGTCTGATTTTTTTATACTCAGGGATTTTCGCATTTGCGATAAAAATACCCCCACCTGCGCATTTTCAGCTGTCATTTCCACTTTTGTGGACCATTTTTCGCACCCGCGGCTCCGCATTTCATCGTTATGTAACGACGGATTTCGTCGTTATCTAAAGTGACACATTTCGTCGTTATGTAACGACGGATATAACGATACAATACAATAAAATTTAAGTAACAATCAAAACAAACAGCGTATTTAAAGTAACAATACGATACAATAAAATGGGTAACAACCATTCAAACAAGCTGTTAGTGTATATTGAGCCTAAGAAGAAATATTTTGCAATGAAACAAGAATCATGTCAAAAAGATGTTGAACATGCATTCAGATTTTTGCAATCTTGTTTCGTAATTGTTGCAGGTCCGTCACGATTTTGGAGAAAAGAGGTGCTACGTGATATAATGACCACATGTATTATATTGCACAACAACCCAACTCACGCTGAACTGCCCTCCAGAAATGCGAGGTAAACTTCGTACCTTGTTCAGAAATAATAGACACGGGCACACCATGAAGACGAACAATATCCCTAATGTAGATCTCTGCCAATCTCTCCGAAGAATAGGAAACTGCCACAGGAATGAAATGCGCTGACTTGGTCAGCATTTCCACAATAACCCATACTTCATCGAACTTCCTCTGAGTCCGTGGGAGTCCAATAACGAAATCCATGGTGATACGCTCCCACTTCCACCTTCTTCCTTGGGGGAGTTTGATCATACAAAAGAAACCAATGACTTAGCTACTAAGAGGTAAGTAATTTCCACCCTAATCTTGGTTTAATACATGAATTCCTAGGTAGAATATTATAAAAACATATATATGCCAAACCACCTATAACCATGACGCACCTCCATTGTGACAACCACCGTAAGTGATTCCGATATCGAACCACTGCCGCCAACTACCAAGCATCGACCAACCGTCGCGGGTCGCTACCGCTCGAACCACCAGAATTTTTCACCGCCGCCACCCACGACCGCCAACCACCAATATCATTGCGCTTGATATGTTGCTACGCATTGGCTATCACTAGACATGGTGCGACGTTGAGCGACGTAGTGCAACATTGAGCAACGTGGTGATTGGTGGTGCGTCATGGTGCGTCGTTCCATGGCTGCGCCCTGCCATGTCATGAGTCGTTCCATGGCCAAGCCCAACGCCGTGCCAAGGCCACGTCCGACCTCTTGCCAAGGCCACACCCGACGCCGTGCCAAGGCCACGTCCGACGCCGTGCCATGGCCACGCCGTTCCATGTCCTGACACATCCTGAACCGTGCCATGGCCACGCCCTTCCATGTCCATGCCACGTCTGTGCCATGTCTTGACACGTCCGTGCCCCGTCCGTGCCATGTCCGTGCCCCGTCCGTGCCATGGCCATGTCCTAACACGTCCGTGACATGTCCTGACACGTCCGTGCCATGTCCTGCCCCGTTCGTGCCATGTCCTGACACGTCCGTGCCATGGCCAGGTCTTGAGACATGCCATGGCCACGCCCTGCCATGTCCGTTCCATGTCCCGCCATGTTCGTTCCATGTCCTGCCACGTCCATGCCATGTCCTGCCACGTCCATGCCATGTCCTGACACGTCCGTTCCATGTCCTTCCCCATCCGTGCCATGTCCTGACACGTTCATGCCATGTCCGCGCACCTAGGTACAACATGCGTAGGTAAAACAACTCAAACAGTTTCTTTAATAAATCTGGGTAACTACTGAACATTGTCCCACGCCTAGGAAAGCCTTAGGTAATTAAAATCATTAAACTGGGAATATGCCTTTTCTATGTACACTGCCTAACTTAACAAGTTTAAAATCAGTAGGCAAAAGTGATTAAGACTTCCTCTATGCTTGAATATTTTTGGTTTACCTACTCTGAATTTTGAACATTTTGTACTGAACGCGTTACTTGATTATTATAAATAAAAAGCCACTAATCCACTAACATTTTGTGGCTAAGTTCTATAATACTAAGGGTGTGGATAGCCATGAAAATTGACGCTTGATAGTTACTTTCTTATTTGATTCGAATTTTCATATTATGATTGTTTGATTGTTTGTCCAACCGTTAACTTAACTATCTGTGATATGTTTGGGAAAGTTGTTCTTAGATTAGAGAAGAGTTAAACAAAGTGTGATCTTATCGCTCGGGTTAAGGGGCATATTTGTGGTTAGGATTGAAATATATCTAGTCATCGAATTTAATTTAATATCGTGATCGTAACACTCTTGGTAGATTAATTCCATAGAAAATAGGTGTAAATCTAACTTGGATAGTCGAACAGTAATTCAAGAGAATACTTCGAGTAAAAGATAACCCAGTGAATTAGCAACCATAAAAACTTCAAGTTAAAGAAAAAATAACTAGAATTCAATAGGATTTGTGAATTTGCCACAACCCTGGAACATTCATAGCTACTGAAGTAATTATTTAAAGTTCTTTGTCGTCATAGTTTAGTCATTTTATAATTATTGCAGTAATGGTTTAGTAACAAAAATTCAATCTTGGTAACTCGATTAGATTACGGTATTTTAGTTGATTTGGTAGGTAATTAACAATAAATCTCTATGAGTTTGAAACTTTACTCATCACAATATTATTTATTGTCCACGTATGCTTGCGTGTGTAGTTTAAAGTAACATTAATATATTTCAATCGAATAACTGACAGTAATCGTCGTATACTCGAAATGATTGAAATAAAATCTTTCTCCTACCTTCCGTGGAACCAAATATAATGCAATACGTAATCAAACATAGTTTTCAAATACATAAATCTGGTCAATAATAACTACAAGAAAGCTGGTAATATTTGTCCAAAGAATACCGACCGAAGTCGGTCTGAAAAGAAATGATCGAATCGATCATAAATAAAGTAACTTGGTCGCAAAAGTCAAAGAAAATATTACTAACAACAGAAATAGTGGTCCCACAACAAAAAAAAAAAATTCTTACCGATTTCGATCGAAAATTGGTCAATATTTGACCAAGACCTGGTCATACTTGTATATAATCTACAAAAATAATTTTTTATTTAATGTTTTCAAAATTTCTGACCGATTTCGATCGTAATATGTGAAATTATGATTTCCCACCCAAGGCAATTGCATTTTAGTATAACAGAAATTATATATATTTAATTTACCAACCGAAATAAGTTATATATAATTAAGTTATATATATATATATATATATATATATATATATATATATACACACACACTAAGTGTATAGTATATAAGCTATATTTTAATATTCAATATTTAATATGTATATTATATAAGATGATTGTCGCAATATAAGCTAATAGAATGGCTTAACTAATTCATTGTCCAACGCGTCTAGTTATATGACGAATGATAGAAATTTAGGATTTATTAACTTAGGGGATAATATTGTTCTATTAATGTTTATTGATTTTAGAAATTTAGAATTAACTAATTATGCTAGATTAATTGAGTGTGCTAACAAATTATAATTTATTATGCAACTTAATTCTATATATTAATTTGAATTATGATTAATATAACATGTAATTTATTTGTTCTTTATGTAGATGGAATATCGTAGTTGGATGTGTAATAGGAATTATCCTAATCGTCTGTTTTTCAGGGAGAAATTTATAAAAGGGGTTAAGGAGTTTATTACACATGCAATGTCACTTGAACCGTTTCGAATTGGATGGATGATTAAGTGTCCTTGTGTGAAGTGCAAGTGTTTGCATTTTTTTTAGATCAGAGGATGTTAAGACTCATCTTTATAAACAAGGATTTATGGATAACTATTTTGTGTGGATTAGTCATGGAGAGATTGATGGTATAGATGGTGTATTTAATAATGTAGTTGTTGGTGAAAGTAGTAGGTCGGTGGGGAATAACGTTCAATATCCTAGATACCATGAAATGGTTGCGGATTCTTTTGGGATGCACTTCGATTTTGAAACCCATGAAAGTGTTGAACAACATCGTAATGAAAAGGCAAAATACTTTTATGAACAGTTAGAGACCGCTAGTCGTCCACTAAGGGAAGTATGCACTCCCAGTTCTCTGTTGCAGTTAGATTATTAAGTATCAAATCAGATACAAATATTTCTTTCATTGGCCGTATGAGTGAACTAGTTGAACCAACTTTCAACATGCCTGAAGATTTCTATAAGGCTAAAAGATTGGTTTCTAAATTAGGACTCTCGTCTATGAGAATCGATTGTTGTGAAGATGGTTGCATGTTGTATTATAAGGGTGATACAAATTTAGAAAGTTGTAAATTTTGTGAAAAACCTCGTTTTAAGCGGCTTTCTAGTGGGAAGAACGCTGCTGTGAAGTCGATGCATTACTACTTACCTCTTATTCCTAGGTTAAAGAGGTTGTACGCATCGATGAGTTTCGCTCTTCATATGAGATGGAACTATGAAAATAGAATGCCGCCTGGTGTTATGTGTTATCCTTCAGATGGGGAAGCTTGGAAGCATTTTGATAGGACGTATCCGTATTATGCTAGTGAACCGAGGAATGTTCGGTTGGGTTTGTGTGCTGATGGTTTCATGCCATTTTCTATTTCTGCAACACCATATTCATGATGACCGGTCTTTATTATGCAGTATAATCTTCCACCTGAAATATGTATGACTAGTCCATATATTTTTTTAAATTGTGTTATTCCTGGTCCCCGCAATCCAAAGAGTTTGATTGATGTATATTTGCAACCTCTGATTGATGAGCTTAAACAGTTGTGGTATGATGGAGTTGAGACATATGATATATCAACTAAGCAAAATTTCAACTTGCATGCTAAATTAATGTGGACCATTAATGATTTTCATACGTATGGAATGTTGTTTGGGTGCATAACTTTCGGAAAGTTAGCATGTCCTTACTGCATGAAAAATAGTACAATGTTCACTTTAAGACATGGCCGAAAGTAGTCATGGTTTGATTGTCATCGTCAGTTCTTGCCAGTTGATCATGAGTTCAGAAGGATGAAGAACGCATTAAAAAGGAATACAATTGAACATGATTTTCCACCTCCAATTTATTCCAGTGAGGAAATTCGGGTGAGGGTTCATAACTTCACTAAAGTTACCGAGGCCCCACTTTCTAGATTTCCTAGATATGGTGTTACTAATAACTGGACAAAACAGGGCTTATTTTGTGAGTTGCCATATTGGAAGGATAATCATCTCCGACACGATCTTGATGTCATGCATATTGAGAAGAAATATTTTGACAATTTGTTCAACACAATGATGGATGATAAGAATAAGACAAAAGATAACCCGAAGGCAAAGACTGGACTTACAAGAATATTGCAAGCGAACTGAATTACATTTGCAATTTGGGAACAATGGTAAGATGTTCAAGCCCAAGGCCAGCTACACATTCACTTTGGAACATAGACGACAAATTTGTGAGTGGGTTACAAACCTAAAGATGCCTGAGGGCTATACGTCGAACCTGGAAAAACTTGCCGATATGGTTGAGGAAAAGCTGACTCATATGAAAATTCATGGCTGTCATATCTTCATGGAAACCTTAACCCCTATTGATTTTGTGATTTGCCTGAAAATATATGGAAATGCATCATAGAGATAAGTTTGTTCTTCAAAGACTTATGCTCTACCACATTAAGAGAAGAAAACCTATTTCAAAATTGGAACATTCCTGTAATCAGTAATAAGCTGGAAATGATTTTTCCATGTGGTCTCTTTGATGTGATGGAACACCTTCCAATTCACCTTGTACACAAGGCTGACTTGGAGGCTCGGATCAATGCAGGTGGATATGTCCATTTGAGAGGTAATGATAAAATCTTGATTTATTCTTGTAATATTATTTAACGTTATCGTCTAATTTGACAATGTATAGGACCATCGGCAAGTGTAAACAGTTTGTTAAACAGAGTAATATTATTGAAGGATCCATATGCTAAGCCTATCTTGCAAAGGAAACTGCCAATTTTTGTTCTTACTACTTTGACAGTCATGTGCCATGTGCTAGAAATAGGTTCAATCGGAAAAATGTCATGATTGATATTGATCCATTATATCCACCAATGCCCATATTAATCAACTAGTCCGAGGTTGTAAAGATCGAACAAAAAGGGGCCTAAGTAGTATGGAGTACCAATCAACTTCAAATCATGTGTTGTTAAATTGTCCAGAAGTTCAACTCTTTCTTAAGTAAGTGTTGACGTAAGATTAATTTACACGGACTACTATTTAATTTGGTTGATGCAACTAACAAATAATTTTCAATGTGTCACTCAGTGACTTCGTGAGTCAATTTTGTCATGGTGCTGTATATTCTACATTTGAGGCATGACTTAAAGAGTGTGTAAGTGAATCTTACATACTTTCTCACATGTTAATATACATACTTGTGAATATACTTGCTCACTTGTGATTTATTTAATTCCACATGTAGGTCAATAATACAAACAACGGTGTTAATCAATTTTTGAAAGACATATCTTGGGGACATGCACCTACGGTTACGACTATGTCTAAGTATTGTGTGAATGGTTACAAATTTCACACCGAGGAATGCTCCATGTATAAAAAAAGAAATAAAAATGGGGTGTGTGTCAAAGGTGGTGAAGGCAACCAGGTTGGGGAAAATGATTATTATGGTGTGACCAAAGAGATTCTAGAATTGTCATATTCAGGTTGGCCAAATAAGAAGATTATACTTTTCCGATGCAAGTGGTTTGACCCAACACCTAGAAGAGGTACAAATGTACACTCGCAGTACAACATAATTGAGGTTAATAAAAAGAAGGAGTATGATCCCTATGATTCTCTTATAATTGCCGAAAAAGTTAGGCAAGTGTACTATACTCCATATTCATTGCGGAGGGATAAGGCTGATTGGTTGGTTGTAATAAAAACAAAGCCTTTTGTTAGGATGGAAATTGAGAATGTTCTAGATGTTGCTTACCGAAACGATACCTCAAGTGTTAGCCAAATGGTGGATGATCAGTTAGAAAATGACTTGGAGCATCCTCAATGCATATTAGAAGAAGTTGAAATGCATGAAATAACAATCATAGAAAATGAGGATGAAGAATCACCTAATGAAAATGAAATAAGTGAATAGGAAGTATTTTCAAACGAGGAAGGATGCGTCGGCGAAGATGACTAGCATGTTGGTTTTTTCAAGCTCTCTCAACTTATACAAATTTATTTCTCAATTCTAACCTTTTCTCTAATTTATACAGATGACCGGTAGGGGTCGAGGTAGGTCTAGGAAGGATTAAAGGCCTATTGATCATGAATATGGTGCTACACCCTCACTTCCTTCGACTCCACACTTTCATCCCTCTGCTGCTGATGGCCGGCAACAATCTTCTAGGCACAAATCTATTCCACAACATCCATCTACTCATCATACTACCAACCATTCACCCTCCCAGCAGTATTATTACCATTCTTCGCCACAGGGATATACCCCGCTTCCTCCATATGATCCTACATGTAGTTACATGGGTCCATCGAGTCAGCAGTCACAGAGCCATATGGTACGCCCGTCATCTTCTCCATATACTTCATCTCCAGCTGGATCACATCCATCTAGATTTTAGCCAGCCGGATCGCAATAGTGGTCTTGATCACAGTAGGGGTCTAGATCGATGTAGAGGTGTGGATCGCCGCCATATTCATCACTGACCCCGTCTCCCTCTCCACGGAGTTCATCTCCTAGTATTTCTAGACTTCGTCTTTGGGATAGTATCACTGAGCCAGATGCCTTCCCTTCTGTGCACGCTTCAGATTTATCGGAGGATGATGATTCAGATAAAGTGCGATATGATCGTTATCATAGGATGATCATTAGGCCTGAGGGCAATAGGTAAGATCTATTTATTTTTGCTGAAGTATAATATCAACTCTTGTTTATTTAATGTAATTGCTATGTTGCAGGTTCATACCTAATCATCAGGTTACAAAGACAATCACTAAACTTCTTGGCCGGTTGTATAATGCACCATATCTGACTTGGAGTGACTTTCCACTGGAGCTCGTGCAACAAATGTTCAACCAATTTAAGATTTTAATACAATTATTATCTATTTAAGCATTATATTAACAATATTTTCATCTAACGTTACATACTTTATTTGCAGACTAAGTGTCCCTGGAAGGACTAGTATAACAATATTTGTGCAAATTAGGAGTCCAAATGTTGTAAGAGACTATCTAATTCCTTCTCCTCCGCTCGAAAGAAAGCAAAGAAGACTTCATGGGTTCTACCGCATTTATGGGAGGATCTGTAGAGGTATTGGACCACCAGAAATTCGAGAAGAAGAGTGAACTGGGAAAGATGGCCCTAGCATCTAAGAAGGGTGGCCCGTGGCATTGTGTGGGTTCAAGGAGCATGGGGGCTACGAGGAGACTACTGGTAATTCCTTAAAATATTTACATATATTTTTATCGAACTATATTTATATATGTTAATTTAGTTAACACGTTTTGTTATATTTGTAGGAAAAAAAATATGGGAGGAAGATGACTCATGATGAGTTCTTCATGGAGACTCACATCTGGAAGAAGAAGGCACCGACAGATCCAACTAGATGGGTCGAGGACCGGACGAAGAATGCATATGTTCATAATTACTATAAATGTTTATAATATTATATAGTTAATAATTTTTTATCTTCTAAATAAAGGGTCGCTACAAGATTAATGTGGAAGAGTACACTCAGAGCTTGCCACAAAATGAGCAAGGCGAGCGACCACCCCTTTCAGATGAAGAAGCGCAGAGGATATGGTTGGATGTTGTTGGTGGTCCTAAAAAGGGGATAGTATACGACCTTCCAGAGAGATCATTTCAGCGCTACAAGGACGGATTGCAAGGTATAGGGACTTCCGCCCAAGGCGAGGCAATTGATAGGTCGACTATCTCGCCTATGGAACAGAAGATCGCAAAGCTGACAACAGAGCTTGAAGAGACAAAGTCTAGAGAACAAAAGAGAGATGAACAATTTGGTACCCTTCAAGTTCAGCTAGAAAAAAGGGACAAACAATTTAATTTTCTTCAAGGTCAGCTGGCCAATCTTCTTACTAGTGGTGCTTTCCCCATTTCCCGGTCTCATGAGCCTTCCCCATGTGCTAATCCTTCTCGTCGTGATCCTTCGAACCATGCAGACGATGAAGGTTCTAGTAGTGAAGATGGAGACGATGCAATATAAAACACTCATTGAATGGTGTGTATTGCTAAACAAAGTATTGAACTTGTCAACATTTGGTTGAGACTAATTTTGAATGATAATTGTATTGTTGATACTATTTTGTTATTGAACATTTTTATAGTTGTTGTTATTAGCGTTGTTGGTTTATTGTTGTTGTTGTTGTTGTTGTTGTTAGATAATGGTTGTTGTTGTTGTTACTTAATTGTTTTTGTTAGTTAATTGTTGTTGATTAATTATGGTTGGATGGTAGCAATGTAATGCTACAATTATAGGATGGATATTAGTTGTAATTGGCAGGTGGTGTGCATAAAAGCAGGAATTTTCTACCCAGTTTTTACCCAGAAAACAGACCAAAATCGGTCTGAAATTAATTTTTTTTGCCCAGAAATTCAAAATTTCCGACCGAACTCGGTCGGAAATTATGAATATAAATTTATTTTTTAAAGTAAATTAACAATTAATTATTTATTTAAATAAAATGATTATTTATTTAAAATTCTGAGTGATTTCGGTCGGTATTTGAAAATAAAATAAAAAAATTAATTAGTAACGACTGATTTCAGTCGGTAATTGAAGTTTGACAGTAAGTCAACGCTTTGAATAAACCGATCGACTTCAATCGGAAAATTCCGACCGATTTCAATCGCAACACGTTAGCGACCATCATTTTTCTGACTAATTGACCATCATTTTTCTGACTAATTAAAAGCGGCCGAAAATTGATCGTTTTTATTAATTTTCGACCGATTTCGGTTGGTTTTGGTGGACGAATTTAAGCAATTTTTTGGTAGTGAATAAATAATGTATAACCTACGGAAGAAAAAGTTATTATCATGGTTTAAAAACTAAAAGTAAGATTATATACTTCAAAATTGAATCTAAAAATTGTCAAACACAATTGAATACAATAAAATGAGATCATCTTAACTACGCATAATTCAACTGCATACCTTGTTATTCTATGCTCTTGCCTAGTCATTCATGGGCCCAAAAGTAATGGATGCTAATCACGCTCAATTGTGTCTAATGAAAGACTATGCGGGCGTTGCAAATATAACTTGAGGTATTATGCCCAGAGTCGATCCCACAGGGAGTTAACGTATCAAGAAAAGCCGCTTCAAAGTACTAAATTCTTACTTAATCAACTTTCACAAACTTTATGAATAATAAGAGATGTTGTAATTAATATTATCGTTAACTAAAATGATAAACTAGGATTAAATAACAAGTTGATGTAAACTAGTGGAATAAAGGTCTAAGGCAATGGTTTCCCCCGATGGTTCTTTCCCTAGTTGTATGTTCCTATAGCTTTGATTTGGTTGTCTCTATCAATCATGAACTCTCCAGTTATCGTAAATCTTTCTCAAGCATTTATGACAATTTACTAGACGCACTCTCTCAGCTACGCTAGCTATATTTACGTTACGGTTCACTTTAGATTGCACCCGAGGTATATTATCTCTAACCCAACCTCTAAACCCTCGATTATGTGTCACGACCCGAAAATCCCACCTTCGGGCCATAACTGCGTCTAACGTTGAACCCGCTAGACAAGCCGACGTTTGAACTAAATAAAACTTATTAACAACAAATACGATCAAGATAACCAAGGCTTCGATGGCCCACCATATAAAATTTAACAAAATAACCAGAAATACAACATAGCACTTTTCGAAATAAAACCCATAAACAAATCCCAGAACTGGTGTCACATACTCACGGACTATCTAAGAGATTACTACAACAAAAGGTCTGAAATAAATACATAAGACTGTCTTTGAAATACAAAGTAAGACAGAGCTGAAAGTGGAAAGTAGAAGGTGACGTCAAGGCCCACGAACGTCTGCAGGTCTACCTCGAGTCTCCTGTCTAACTGAATGAGATGCTCCGATCGTCAGTGATCTCCGGGTCCGAGCGCGTAGTCTGCACAACATAAAGAAGTGCAGGTGTAGCATCACTACAACCGACCCCATGTATTGAGTAAGTGTCGAGCCTAACCTCGGCGAAGTAGTGACGAGGCTAGGACCAACACTACATATGTACCTGTG
>ML289517.1:633-70297 GCA_005239495.1 Nicotiana undulata
CGGCCTCGTCCTCGACCTCGACCCCTCGTAGGAGCTGTAGCAGGAGCGTCGGGCTGCTGAGCAGAACCAAGAGAAGCATGCGTCCTCTCCATCTGCGAGAGAGTAGAATGGAAACTCAATCATTATACAGAATATACTACGCACGCCAGAGTATGAAGAGAAGAGGAGTATCCTAACTTAGCAGCCTCTGGGGGATAAATACAGATGTCTCCGTACCGATCCCTCAGACTCTACCAAGTTTGTCCGTGAGTTGTGAGACCTAAGCAACCTAGAGCACTGATACCAACTTGTCACGACCTGAAATCCAACCTTTCAGACCGTGACTGCGTTTAACGTTGAACCCGCTAGACAAGCCAACGTATACTACACCTTAATACTTTTAAATCAATTCAACAGTAGTAAAATTAACACCCTTCAGAATCTTGACTGAAATATCCAACATACTTTATAACTTTAATAGAGGAAATGTAACAATACTCTGTAAATGCGTAATGACATAGTAAAGATAACAGCATCGCATAATCCCAAAACCGGGGTATCACAACCTCACGGACTATCTAAACTGAGTGCTAAATACAGAGTCTGAAAAGAAATATATAATTGTCTTGAAACTAGGAGAAAAAGTAAGACAATAAGGAATCCCAATGCAGGAGAGACACCAAGGCCCACGAACGCCAGCGGGTATACCTTGAAGCTCTGGGTGGACTGAAGGTGACTCCCTCAATGCGGTCCACTGGGTCCGGATGCGGGATCTGCACAACATTAAGAAGTGCAGTGTAGCATCAGTACAACCGACCCCATGTACTTAGTAAGTGCCGAGCCTAACCTCGGCCGAAGTACTGATGAGGCTAGACTAGACAACGGTAATCTACCTGTACAGTTCTACGAGATATATTACAGACAAACACAGGAATAGACAGATAAACATGGGAGCAGTTAATGGGAACAAGTGAAATGAAAAAGTTAAATTAACATATAGAAGTAGACAAGGGGGCAAGTTAACACGATAGCTAGCGGAACAAGTATAAATATCATAAATGTAAATAATGGCACGGCATCACCCTTCGTGCTTTTACTCTCTTCCTCACAATGCAATGTAATCAAGAATCATGGCACGGCATCACCCTTCGTGCTTTACACTCTTCCTCACTATGCAATGTAATTAAATATCATGGCACGGCATCACCCTTCGTGCTTTACACTCTTCCTCACTATGCAATGTAATCAAATATCATGGCACAACATCACTCTTCGTGCTTTTCACTCTTCCTCACCAAACAATGACAGATATAATGGCAAGGAGTACAACATGGTGGAAATACATTTCAATATCACCCGGCAAGGGGAAAACATCGATCGATATCACAACAATTGCCCGGCAAGGGTCTCAACTATAACAAATCACCTCAATTGTATACTTTACATTTGGATTCTCAATCGTGTCAACACTTCTTAAGCTCAACAACCAATACTTTCAACAAGAATGAATTACCAAGTAGAGACAATCTCATAATATGATAAACAAGGAAGAAATACTACAATTCCTATCAAAATAGACTCACGGGCATACTTGACATACATTGCATAGGTACTCGTCACCTCACCTATGCAATGAACATGATAATTACTTAGCACATAGCAAATAACACTTGTTCCCTCGCCAAAGTTAGGCAATACACTTACCTCGGTCCAAAGTATAGCAATCAACCCTCTAAGACCATCTTTCCTTTATAATCCGACTCCGAAACAACGATATCTATGGAGCTATGGAGGTTTGAGGGCTTGAATTTCGTCTATGGAGGTTTGGGGAAGAAGGAGGAAGTGAGAAAAGGGTGAAATCCCGTAATGAAGTCTGTTTTGGAGTTAATAAAATCACTGGGGAAAATAACTCTATGCGTTCGCAGCCTGTTGACCGCGTTCGCACAGGTTTGACCAAACAGACCTATGCGTTCGCAGGCCAATAGTTGCGTTCGCACAGGTCAAATACCCCTCCCCAACCCAGGTCCTATCTTACCCAGTGCGGACGCACCCCCTTGTCCGCGTTCGCACTGCCCCGCCTAAACTACCCTCCGCGTTCGCACCTGCTAGAGTGCGTTCGCACTGCTTTGACCCCACAGCCCTCCGCGATAGCATCCGAAGTGGTGTGTTCGCATAACACAATTTGGACCCTGACCCCAGACCCCACTTTTACCCTGTGCGTTCGCACCCCCTTGAGTGCGTTCGCATAGGGTAATTTACCTGGACACCAGAAACCAACAATTACACCAGAATTTTCAACCTTTTAGCATCCCGACACCTACGCGAAACTCACCCGAGCCCTCGGGGCTCAAAACCAAATACACACACGACTTCAAAATTATCCTACGGACTTATTCAAGTAATTAAACCACCAAAATAACATCAGAAATAATGAATTAATCTCCAAAATCCATAGAATTTTCTCAAACTTAATAAACAATCAAATTTTTCATTTTTGATCTGAATCACGTCATTTCAAGTCCGTTTTACACCAAATTTCACAGATAAGACAAATAACATATAATGAACCTGTTCCGTGCTCTGGAACCATAATACGGGCCCGGTAACATGGTTTTTACATAATTATTCATTTTCAATATCCTTTATTATTTTCAGAAAACAATATTCTTTAAAAATTCATTTCTTAGGCTTGGGACCTCGGAATTCGATACCGGGCATAGACCCAAGTCCCATATTTTCCTACGGAACCTCCGGGATCGTGAAATCCCGGGTCCGGGTCCGTTTACCAAAAATGTTGACCAAAGTCAACTTTATTCATTCAATTATCATAAAATTCCATTTTATTAAGTTTTCACATAAACGCTTCCCGGCAACACGCCCGAGCTACGCACGCATATCGAGGTGAGATTAACGGAGGCTTTCGGGGCCTCGGAACACAGATTTAGCTAGAATTACTTAGGATGACCTTTTGGGTCATCACAGGACGAGAGCTCGCAAATGCGGAATTGGGCTTGACCATCAAGGTCGTAGGTGCGGCTGGTTGTCTGCAGAAGCGGAAGCGCAAATGTGGCCTAGTGGTCGCAGGTGCGGCCCCAGCCCAAGTTAGTGGACTTCACACCTACGATGGTTTGTCCACGGGTGCGGGACCGCAGGTGCGGTCCTTGGTCCGCATGTGCGGAAATCACTGGGTTGAAGAGGGCAGATTCGAGGGTTATTTCTTATTCACACCCAACTCGATTTTTAGCTGGAGAGAAGGCGATTTTGCAAGGTTTTTGAAGGGGACTACGGACCTGTCATTTTATCTTGCGCTGCATATTTACTTTGGGACTACGGACATATTCCGGGAGATCCCCCAGCACTGCATATTTACTTTGGGACTACGGACGTATTAAGGGAGATTCCCATGTATTGCATAATCATTTCGCAACTACGGGACGGTATCCTTGGAGATTCCCTGATGTGTTTATCTTGTTCTAAGCCGAGGGCTCCCATAACTGTAAATTTTGTTAATTCCTTTAATTGTTTACCGTAAGTTTATATATATATATCTCTTACTGCTTAATTTATTATATTTTCTCTGGTAGGGCCTTGACCTGACCTCGTCACTACTCGACCGAGGTTAGTCTTGGCACTTACTAGGTACCATTGTCGTGTACTCACGCCATTTCCTGCACATGTTTTAGTGTGTAGATCCAGGTATGAGCTATCAACCTCGGGGTTAGTGCGTGTTGTTGATTCCAGGAGACTTCAAGGTACTTCTACTCGCGTCTGCAAATCCTCGGAGTCCCCTTCTATTCACTCGCCTAGAGATTTTTGTTATTTATCTTCAGACTTTTGTATAGAGCTACATAGATTATAGAAGCTTGTGATTTAGCGACATTCCGGGTCTTGGGAGATTATTTTGTATATGCCGAGTGACACTATCCTTGTTAATTACAATATGTTGTGTTGTGTTTCTTTAAATGTTCCGTAATATTAGGCTTACCTAGTCGTAAAGACTAGATGCCATCATAACACCTTTCGGAGGATTCAATTGGGTCGTGACAGTAAACTAGAAATAGAACTACACTACGATATAACATAAAAGAGTACACGAAACAAACATGCAAAGTAATAATTGAGTACTAGAAGAGATCTCAATTTAACATTTTCCAATATCTCGACCAATCTTTTCCTTAGAACGAAAACCAACAACAACGGTAGTCTCTCCATAACTTTCATAGCGTGAGAAATGTACTTAGATATCAAGTCAATTGCACGGAAACACCCGTCATGCATTTATCTCATTCTCAACAAATATGCATATAACAGTACCAACCATATGGAAGAAATGCCGATAACATTAATGACAAAGTAGGAAAAACACAAGTAGCAATAATGAATGAGGATATACATATGGGCAATAGTAATAGACTAGGCAGAAAACATACGAGTAATGACAACAATTAGGAAACATGAACATAACATCAACAAACTAGAATGGTGGAGGTCTAAACATGGATATAAAGAATAAGAGGAGAACACATGATCTTTATAAGTTATCAAGTAAAGGCATGAATGATTAACATGGTAGAAGGCCTGTACTAAATTGCAACAAAATAGATACAACAAAGACGTAATTATGACAATAGAAAGTAGGCATGATATTTGCAAGTTTAGTAAGTAGAAGACAAGAGCAACACAATAACAATTAAGATAGAGGACAAGGACAAGGCATTAACGACAAGTCACATAAGAACCATAAATACGACAATAACAACTCAATAAAAAGGCATGAGAGTATACACAGGGAAAATATATCACAATATAATGCATGTCCCTCATCGTCGCCTGCACAGAAACACCCATCGTGCCATGAACTCATGATAATTTAAAAGGATGATAATATAAATGAAATGGCAGGACATCACCTTTCGTGCTTTACACTCACATAACATGGCACGACATCACCCTTCGTGCTTTACACTCTCATAACATGGCGCTGCATCACCCTTCGTGCTTTACACCTTTCCTTACCAAGCATAAGTATATCAATGGAAAACAAGGTAGGAAGCATAAACAACATCAAGGGGAGTGTTTAAACGAACATTCCAAATGAATCACAATCACAACTTTCAAGTCGGCAATAGTTCAATAAACCCTCAGGAACCTTATTATTCATGTATTTCTACAAATATCACGAATGATCTACAACACGACTATAGAATTTAGTATCTCAAGAATATAGGCTGTAGCAATGTATTAATGGTTAAGCATAGTGATGACCGAATTAGACACATCAATGTTTTCTCAGCATTACGTCAAATTTTAATCAAGTTATAATAAACTAACTCTTGGTTTCTAACATTTAATTCTATATTCTTAGTATCTATGAGTCAAGTAAGACATGAAGTGAGAAGGTCACGTACTTCTACAAGGCACAATTCATAGCATAATCCATCCCCGAGCATGATTAACCCTGACACATACATATATGCTCGTCACCTCATATATGTGTCACCACCGCATGTAGCAAATAGTGTCAAATAGTCGGAAAAATTTCCTCAATAAAGTTAGGCAAGACACTTACCTGAAACAAGCCTAATTGATACACTAGAAGGGCCATCCCATTCAACTCATCCTCCGAACAACTAGAAACTATCCAGAAGCAACTCAATATCATCAAGTAATGCCATAGTAAGCATACCCAATCGATAAAGGTTGAATATTTTTAAATTTACTCAAAGTCAACCAAACAGTCAAACCCGTACCCGCACCTCGAAATACGACAAACTTATAAAATCCAACAACCCATTTAATTACGAGTCCAACCATTCTAATTTCACTCAAATCCAACTCGGAATCGATGTTCAAAACTCAATAATTCAATATGTGAAAGTTTATACAAAAACCCACAACTTTCTCTTTAAAAATCATATTCCAAATGCGAAAATCGAAGATCGATTCATGAAATATAATCAAAACAAAGTAGATGATACTTACCGCAATCCTTGTGGTGAAAATCACCTCCAAAATCTCACAAATCTGAGTATAGGGTTTAAAATATGAAGGAATGAGCTAAAATCCCGAAACTCTAACTCTTAACCCAGCTGCAGATGTCGCATTTGCGACAAAAAGATTGCAATTGCGACCAAATGTTTGCAAGTGCGATAGGGTTCGCAATTGCGACCGGATGTTCACAAATGCATATTTCTCAATTGCAACAAAAAGTTCGCAATTGCGAAGTACCAGCACCAGCAAACCCAAACTTCACTGAAATGATCCGAAACTACCCTGAAACTCATCTGTAACCTCCTGGACACAAATCATATATGCATTTCAATCATAAAATAAGCTATGGACCTGCTCGCGCCCTCAAAACACCGAAAGAAGGTTGTCTTGAACTGATATTGACCATGGTCAAACTCCCAATTACTTAACATAACTAGTCTCAACACCAATGATCCGAAATACACCCGAGCCCCTCGGGAACCCGTCAATCATACCAACAAGTCCCAAAATATAAGATGGACCTACTCGAGGCTTCAACTCTCACATAGCAACATCGAAACGACGAATCGCGCTTCAAATCAAAATCGATGAACTTTGAACTTTCCCTTCCACAACTCGCGCCGAAACATATCAAATCAACCCGGAATGAACTCAAATTTTGCATACAATTCCCAAATGACATATCGAATCTATTCCATTTCCCGAAAGTACAATTCGGATATGATATCTTCAAAGTCAACTTCCGCCCAAACTTATGAACTTTCCAAACCTTCGAATTTCCAACTTTCTCTAATTAATGATGAATCCTTCTAGAAACATCCAAATACAAATCCAGGCATACGCACAAGTCCAAAATCACCTTCCGGACCTAACGGAACAATCAAAACTCCCCATCCGAGGTCAAATGCTAAAAATTCAAACTTGGTCAACTTTACCAACTTAAAGCTTAAATCCTGAAGTTCATTCTTCCAAATCGATTCCGAATAACTTGAAAATCAGAGCCGACGACTCACACAAGTTTTTTTAAATCATGCGGGGATACTCGTGCCCTCAAGCTATCGAGAAATGTGCAAATGCTTAAAACGACCATTCGGGTCGTTACACCTAAATATATATTCTTTCTCAAGCAACACATAATAAATAGGTACCGTTAGTGGAGGGAACTTCAATTAACTAAGATCTCTTCAAATTTTCATTAGGGTTCAATAGATTTATTTTGTTAATAATTATCATCTCTACTTGGTAGTGTTAATTCGTGTGTGTTTAATTACTAGGGAAATTGGAACCTTTTTATTTTCTGTCCACCAACATAATTTTCGTGAAAGCTATTTCCCTATGTTTTCTTTATTCATTTTGTCCGAGACAAGTTGCCGTAGGCATCGACGAGGAAGCAGCTGCCTGCTATAAACAGTTGGCATCTCTCAACAGATGGAGATTTGATTTAAATAATCTTTCAATTTCTTGAGGAAAATGCTGTTTTCTGGGGAAGGTCGTAATCATATCATGGACTAAATATTCATATCATTATTGATCACATAAATAATTGTTCAAAGATCTGATGCGTAAGGTAGCATGGATGAATAAGTAATAATTAACTTGCCTTGCGTTTTCTTGCAAATTTCTTTACTGTCAAGGCCAGCATTAGATAAAATATTACTTATGCCTGTAACAAGAATTGATGCCTGTGCTAGATTAAACTTGAGATATTTCTTCTTAAGCTACTTGCATTTGTAGCTTAACAAAACTATATCAAATTAAGTCATCATTTTTAAGATAGAACGTCTCAACGATGTTTTCATATGCGCACGTTAAGGAATTAGGGTGTATTTGGAATGACAAAAATCGTTTTTAAAAAATATTTTCAATGAGGAAGCCAGAACAACATTTTCGATCAAATTAAAGTGGAAATTATTTTCCGAGTTATGGGCGGAAGTCACCTTCTTATGGCCATTAACTTTTAAATTTATATCAATATCTCCAACTAACATCAAGATACTGCCATTAAATTTTAGTAATTTCGTTAAAGTACTATCTGATTTTGTAATCTTAAAATATTTATTATTCACCAACTAAACACCAGAAGATATTTCTAGAAAATATGTTTTCATAGAAATCATTTTTCAGGAAATTACATTTTATTAAAAGTGTTTTCTGTCGAACCGAACACCCTATAATTTAAAAGAAAAACATATTTTTGATTTAATCAATAACGAATGTCCAAATAATACGTTGAAGGTCTCATAATCTATTTTGCTAACAAAAGATTACTGCACTCTTTGGAATTTATAGACATCCCACGCAAAATTGAGCATTAGTTGACCAGAAAACAAAATCATATGCGTAAGTATGGGTGAATAACTTCCATTGCCTTCTTTTCCAATGTTATTTAAACTCCATTCGTCCCATCTTACGTGATATATTTTTATTTATATATATTTTTTATATGTATAAATAATTTAATTTTAATCCTAAGGCAGTATCCAATTACTTCTCCAATAACAAGAATTAATTAAGGCATGTGTTCACGAGACCCAAAATCTGACACCTGCTTGTTTCAAGCAACTAGCACGTCTAGCTTAGCAACAACTAAAACTAATTAAATTATCATTAAATACAGTAATCATCTTATGGAAGTCTTCATATCCGCACGTTAAATGAAAGAAGTCAAATTTTCCATGCATGTGACAAACCTTTGTATATAAGACCATGCATACTCTTCATATTTTCCCATCACAAACCCTTTCTATCATCTCAACCTCTACTCATCAATTTAGATCTTTAATTTCTTCCTTGCATTGAATCCCTCCTCTTTTAATTAATTATAATACCATCCACCCAGTCTTTCACCTTCCGTGGAACAATCCCTCTTAACCAAATGGAAAAAATTAAAATTCCTCTTTTGCTTCTCGTCTTTTCTGTTGTTGCTGTAGTCGAGAGCAGCACTAGTCGATTACGTCCTCGCTCGACCTTCATAGAGACACAATGCAGGCGAACGCGTTATCCTGAACCATGTGTGACATTTTTATCCAAATATGTAAATCAAACATCACAAGATCCTCAAGAAATAGCTCGAGCTGCCTTGAAAGTGAGCCTAGTTAGGGCTCTACATACAAAAACTTACATAGCAAAGGTATGCAAGGAACCTAAGCAAATGAAGGCAAAGGATTATCAAGCAATAAAAGAATGTTTTGTTCACATCTCTCATGGTGTTTCCCAACTCACTAATGCTGTTAAAGAGCTTCACAATTTGAAATTAGATGGGCAATTAGAAGAGTTTTTATGGCATCAAAATAATGTTCAAACTTGGCTTAGTACAGTATTAACTGATGCTTACACTTGCATGGATGGGCTTTCTGCTTATTCCAAGGGTGGTAAACTGAAGGCTACTATTAAAGCTAAGGTTCTTAATGTTGCACAAGTTACTAGCAACGCTCTAGCTTTGTTTAATGGATTTGCTGCTAAGTATAAGACCTCTCATCAAGCTAGCTATGACAATAACAAACCCTAATTATTAGTGTCATATGGTATTTGAATTTTTCGTCTGTTCTTATTTTTTATGGGTTTAACTTATATACACAGTTGTTCTATATAATTTTTATCACTATTGTTCTATTCTAAGCTGCTGTAGCAGTTCGTCTACCTGATTTTTCAGGTAACTAGTTGATAGTGTAACATTTATATTACACTGCCAGTGTCTATAAGTTAAACTCATTAACTATTTATTTGGTTATGTACGTACTGGAATCATATTTATTGTAACTTATGTAAAATAAAAGAATAATAGTTTGACTTTTTTTTTTCCTGGTTGGTAACTGTTTGGACCTAGATGCTCTCATATTTCGTTTTGCGCAATAAGCTTTGTTCTTGACCTATAATTTTTGGCGATCTCCTCTCAGCCACTCGTGACTCAACTTCCACCAATCAACACTCACGCTCAATAGGTACTATATAATAACCACTGCGGCGTGCAGTCCGATCCATAAATAGTCAAGTGCGTTCACTGAGGGTGTATAGACTCCGGAGGGGCTCCTACAGCCTAAGCGCTATATCGCTGCGGCCTGCAGTCCGATCCAACATATCTTGCTACGACGTGCAAACCGATCCATATATATATATATATAACGTTGCGGCATGCAGCCCGATCCATAACTATCCTCACAATTCGGCCCTTGACCTCTCTCAGTCATCACCCTCACAAGTCACTCGGGCTAATCAATACAACTCAGGGGACTCAGCCCAAAATATCTTTCATATATTTAAAATAGAGTGATGAACATGAATAACAGTGAACATGTATAAAAATCATGACTGAGAATATGTCTTCTATCAAAACAGTGTGAGGACATTAGTAAAAATACCCCTAAGGGATCAAACAGTTCGGCACAAGGCCCAAAACATGGCATTCAGCCCATAACATAGTAAAAATCTCTAAAATACAGAATATCATATGATTTCTCGTCAAATACGCAACTAAATAGTCGCTAAGGGACGGACCAAGTCACAATACCTATCGGTGCATGCCCGTCACCTAGCATGTGCGTCACCTCATTTACGAAAAGAGTTCGAAATATCGGGGTTTCATACCCTCAGGTCTAGATTTACAATCGTTACTTACCACAAAACCGGATGAAAATCTACCTTGAATCTGCACACAAGGTGCGGGGAGTAACGTAAGTACGCCAACTCAGTAAGTAACAATTATAACTAAATACTTGAGTGCAGTGACGAGCATTTAAAATCATGTAATTTCATAACATAATAACAGTGGAAATAAGTGAATCTAATCAGGAATCTAAATTCCGAGCATTTCATAAACTCCAATTTTTCCATTTAAAATCTCATATAGAAACATTTGTTCAACATTATCAAGGAGGCTCAGTGTAAAGGAGAGTGAAAACAGAAATTTCATAAAAAAATCCCCTCGCGCACAACATCACTCACAAATAAAGCCTCTCGGGTAAGCCTCTCAGTCACTCGTGACTCAACTCTCATAAGTCAATGCTCACACTCAGCTGTCATGCTCAACAGGTACCATAACACAATTGCTGCGGCGTGCAGCCCGATCCATAAATTATCGACTGCACTCACTGGGGGTGTACATACTCCGAAGGGGCTCTTACAGCCCAAGCGCTATATCGCTGCGGCGTGCAGCCCCATCCAACATATCTCGTTGCGGCGTGCAACCCGATCCAACATATCTCGCTGCGGCGTGCAGCCCGATCCATATATATATATATAACGCTGCGGCGTGCAGCCCGATCCATAACTATCCTCACAATCTGGCTCTCGACCTCGTTCAGTCATCCTCACAAGCCACTCGGGCATCTCAGTACAAATCAAGGGGACTCAGCCCAGAATATCTTTTATTTACTTATAAATAGAGTGATAAAAATGAATAAACATTGAACAGGTATAAATCATGGCTGAGAATATATTTTCTATCATAACAGTGTGAGGACAGTAGTAAAAATACCCTCTAATGGTCCAAACAGGTCGGCACAAGACCCCAAACATGGCATACAACCCAAAACATAGTAACAATCTCAAAATACAGAATATCATATGATTTCTAGTCAAATATGCAACTTAATAGTCGCTACGGGACGGAAAAAGTCACAATCCCTACCGGTGCACGCCCACACGCCCGTCATCTAGAATGTGCGTCACCTCATTTATCAAAACAATACGAAATACCGAGGTTTCATACCCTCACGTCTAGATTTGCAATCGTTACTTACCTTAAACCAATCAAAATCTTAACCCGCGACGCCTTTGCCTCTTCACTTGGCCTCCAATTTCTCCGAACCTAACCACGTCTCAGAATTCGATAAAAATCACAAAACTAGATCCTTGATCACTCACGAGTCTACCCATATCAAATTCATTGAAATCCGACATCAAATGGCCATTCAAATCCCCAAAAGAATTTCTCAAATTTTCTTCCATTTTCTCCCAACTTTCACTCCAATTTCCCAAATTAAATGATAAAATTCAAGACTTAATCATGGAATTAAACCAAATATGGGTGAAGAACACTTACCCCAATCACTCTACTTAAAATCCCCTCCAAATTCGTCTTCTCCCGAGCTCTCTAATGAATTTTAGAATTATGGCCTAAAACCCTCGTTTTTAATTAAAACATTCTGCCTAGGTATTTTATTCATCGCGATCGCGGAAATTCCCACGCGATCGCGAAGCATACTTAACACTACCCCAAAAATTACCCTTACCTGATCGCAGACAACCACACGCGATCGCGATGCAATGAATCACAACCCACGTGATTACAAGCTCCCTCACCGCATCACGAAGCACAAACACGTCAGCCATCACTCGCTCCCTTTCTCCTACGCGAACGCGAACCTGACCACGCGTTCACGAAGCACAAATGCCACTCTCTCACGCGATCGTGACCTTCCCTACAAGATCGCATAGAACTACTCATTGTAGCTCCCAGCTAAGCCTACACGCTCGCGAACATACCTACGCGATCGCGTATAAGAAAACCAGAAGCCAACACACCAGAAAGTCTGCCACTTTCTAAGTCCAAGAATTTGTCCGTTAACCACCCAAAACTCACCCGAGGCCATCGGGACCTCAACCAAACATGAAAACACATCTCATAACCTCATTGAAACTTAGTCGAGGCCTTCGAACCACTAAAAATAACACCAAAACATCAAATCAACCTATGATTCAAGCCTAAGAACTTAGAAACTTCAGCATTTCGCCAACGATGCCGAAACCACCCAAACCACGTCTAAATGACCTGACAATTTGCACACACATCCAAAATGACACTACGAACCTGTTCTAACTTTCAGAATTCCATTCTGACCCCGATAGCTAATTTTCCACTGCCGACCAAAAATCCAATTTCGCCAATTCAAGCCTACCTCCGAATAACATTCCGATCACACTCCTAAGTCCCAAATAACATAAAGAAGCTATTCCAACTATAAAATCCATTTTGTGAGATCATTCACCCATAAGTCAACTTTCGGATGACTTTTCCAACTATTTAACCAAGTTAAGAGACTAAGTGTCTCATTTCTCTCCACAACCACTCCGAACCCGGACCAATCAATCTAACACAACTCACATGAGCTAAACTACACAAAATGAAGCATAAATGGTGAAAACGGGGCTAATCTCTCGAAACGACCGGCCGGGTCGTTACACATATATTAACTTATCTATAACTTTAATAAAGTGTCATGACCCAAAATTCAACTAGTCTTGATGGAAGTTAACTCCAACCCGCTAGATAAGCCAATTTAAAAATAATTCATATTCAAATGAGATTTGCTGAGAAAATAATGATGAATTAATTGAACTTTTATACAACAACCCAATGACTGGTAGTACAAATTATGAGCTTCTAAGACTTAGAGTTTACAAAGCCGGTACGAAATAGATACATCATTTGTTCGAAATGTAAATAAACATATTATTATAAATCTAAAGCTACCATGAACAACAGACAACTATGGACGGAACACAAGCACATCTCTAATGCCAGCTCCCGCAATACACAACAACATCAACATCCAAAATCTGCACGCAAGGTGCAGAAGTGTAGTATGAGTACAACCGACCCTATGTACTAAATAAGTAACAATACTAACCTTAGGTTAAAAGTAGTGATGAGTTTGGACGATGGTTAGAGTCCAACAAAAATAGTGAAGAACAATTCATAACAAGATAAATAAAGTAGTACAAGTAATAACTCCAAGATATAATGCTCAACACGTTCACATTAATGGAAAATAGACATGCTTTTCCGGCAAAACAGTAAAACGCAAATCTTTCACCAAAATTACCAAAACGTGGGTATATCAGATTACTGTGATTTTTCCCAAAAGCTTTGAACAACAGATAGGATATTTTATTATTAGATAGCATGAGAAAAGTACATCTCTATGCATACATGTCAATGTGCAGGGGAAGTCATGAATGTCACAATACCATACAATACGAGGAAATGCATCTCTTTGCCTACATGCCAAGTATTAATGTCAAGTGTAATGCACCACAATGATAAACTCACTTGTTCATGCTCTCGGAGCAGTCAAGTTCACTCAGCACGCTCAATCACTCATTCCTCCCAGTCACTCAGCCATCACAATCACTTGGTCTTTCCAATTACTCAGTCTTGCCAATCACTCGGCACTCGCTCTCAGCACTCGCACTCAGTAGGTACCTGCGCTCACTGGTGTTATATGAGATCTGGGGGAGAGGATCCTGCCCAAGCGCTAATATAAGCCAATCATGGCATGAATCAATAAAGCCTACTACGACGTGCAACCACATCCCATAAATATCGTTCACAAGTAGGACCTCGATAGTCATCATCCTCTCCAGTCTCTCGACCTCACAAATCTCATTCCAATAAACCCTAACAATGATAACATAATGTGAGACAAATGATAACAGAGACTAAGATACGATATGCAAATAAGTATGTCTGAATATGTAATTGCAATTTAAGAAAATAACTTAACAGTAGAAATGACATCCGTGGATCCCAATAGGATAAACATGTAGCCTAAACATGCTTTCTAACATGGATCACGTAGAAATTTCATGGGTAGAAACAAGATTAGCTAACTATGTGGTAGCACAAAATCAACAGAGTCACAATTCAAACGGTGCACGCCCAGACGCTCTTACCCTAGCATGTGTGTCACCTCAAGAACAAAAACATAACACGTATATTCGAGAGTTCATACCCTCAACACCAAGTTTAGAAGTGGTACTTACCTCGAATAAGCCAAAATTCAATACCGAGCAAGCCAAACTAAACTCTAGAAATGCCATCTCGCGCGTACCGACCTCCGAACGGTTTGAAACTAGCCAAAATCAACTCAAGAACATCAAATAATGCAAGAGGAAAGGAAATGAACCCGATAAAAAAATGTCGAATCTTTAATCAAAAGTCCAAAGTTAACTAAAAAGTCAAACCAGGGCCCGCATCTCGGAACCCGACATATAAATATATAATTATTTTATTTATTTTTAAGATTCATATAGAATTTCTTTTTTTAAAAATCTAGAAATATCTGAGATCTTCTCATGTGAGTTAATATTTAATAGAACTATGAAATTCATTATTTTTTTTAACCTTAATAATGCATTGTATCATTTACTTATCAAGTGTTATTGAATTGTGTCAATCACTCTTTGTTATTCCATATTCATATGCCATGATTTTTATAACTTTTTTCGAATCGAAAATGGTATTTCGGTGATTTAAAATTAAACATAACATATCATTATTTAGGTATCATATTGATTTTTATGTTTAATTATTAAATTAAGTAACCCTTGAAAGAGTACATCAATGAAAAATTATTGTTAGATGACTGAAAAAATAACTATCACGTGTTACTAAATAATTATGTTTATCATTTTTTAATTTCTACTAAACATATATTCACTTATCTATAACTTTAATAAAGTGTCACGACCAAAATCCAACTAGTCGTGATGGCACCTAACCCCTACCCGCTAGATAAGCCAATTTAACAATGATCCAAATTCAAATAAGATTTGCTGAGAAAATAATGATGAAGTAATTGAACTTTTATACAACAACCTAATGACTGGTAGTACAAATCATGAGCTTATAAGACTTAGAGTTTACAAAGCTGGTATAAAATAGATATATCATCTGTTGGAAATGTACATAAACATGTTATTATAAATCTAAAGCTACCATTAACAAGAGGCAGCTATGACCAAACGCAGGTACATCTCCAATGCCAGCTCCCGCCATACATGACAACATCAACATCCAAAATCTACACGCAAGGTGCAGAAGTGTAGTATGAGTAAAACTGACCCTATGTACTAAATAAGTAACAATCCTAACCTTAGGTTGAAAATAGTGACGAGCTTGGACAATGGTCAGAGTCCAACACCAATGTAACGATCCGGCCAGTCGTTCTGTGAGATTAGCCTCGTTTCCCCTGTTTCGGCTTTAGCATATGTCATTTAACCAAATTATGTTGTGTTGGGTCGGTTAGTTAGGGTTCAGAGTGGTCGTGGTGAGAAATGAGACACTTAGTCTCTTAAGTTGGCCTTAATGTTAGAAAAGACAACCGGAAGTTGACTAATAGGTAAACAACCTCAGAATTTAGATTTTATGGCTCGCATAGCTTCGTTAGGTAATTTGAGATGTAGGAGTGTGTCTGCAATGTGGTTTTGAGGTCCGTACTAAAATTATTGTTGAAATGGCGAAAATTAGTTTTTGGCGATTTTCGCTCGGCAGTGGAAAATAGGCTATCGAGGTCGGTAGAGAATTTCAGAAGTTGGAGCAGGTTCGTAGTTTCATTTGGATGTGTGCGCAAATTTTCAGGTCAATAAGACGTGTTTTGGGTGGTTTCGGCATCATTGGCGAAATTTAGAAGTTTCTAAGTTCATAAATTTGAATCCGAGGAGAATTTGGTGTTTTGACGTTGTTTTGAGTGTTTCAATGTCTCGACCAAGTTTGAATAAGGTTATGGGATGTGTTGGCATGTTTGGTTGAGGTTCCGAGGGCCTCGGGTGAGTTTAGGGTTGTTAACGGATCAATTTTTGGATTTTGGAGACAGCAGATTTTCTGGTGTTTTTGTTGCAGAGAAATGTTCTTCACGTTCGCTGAGGGAGTCTCGCGTTCGCGTAGAGTGTTTTTGGTGAGGGTGGATTTGGTTCTATGTGTTCGATAGGGAGAGCATGTGAACGCGAAGGTTGATGCAGTGCGTGCATCGCGGACGCGAGAGAAAGGGCGTGTTCGCGAAGAGATGTGAGGCAGCTCGGGGGGCCCAAGTGTCTGGCCTATGCGTTCGTGTTTGGTGCTACGCGTTCGCGTTTGGTGCTACGCGTTCGCGTAGCCTGAGACCGGTTAGTGATCGCGTTCGCGGGAAGGGGATTCGCGTTCGTGTAGTGTAAAAGAGGGGCCTGTTGGTTTGTTCTATGCGAACGCGTTCATGTGGCCACGTTCGCGGAGAGTAATAACTGGGCAGAATCTTTTTAAGTTCAAAAATGAGTGTTTAGTCCATATTTTCAAAATTACATTTGAGAGCTTGGGAGAAGGTGAAATTTGAGGACATTTTCAGTGAAGTAATCGGGGTAAGTATTCTTCACTCACATTTGGGTTAATTCCATGATTTTATTCTTGATTTTCATCATTTAATTTGAGAAATAAGAGTGGAAATTGGGGGAAAATGGGAGAAAAGTTTGGGGATTCTTTTGGGGATTTGAATGTGCAATAGAGGTAGGATTTTGATGAATTTGATATGTGTAGACTCGTGGGGGAATAAGAATTCTAGTTTTGTGATTTTTATCGAATTCCGAGATGTGGGCCTAGGGGTCAGGTTTGGCCAATTTCGGGATTTGTGCTGAATTTTGAGAATTTTCAAATGGGTTTCGTCTACACAGCATATATTGATGATATTAATATGGTTTTGGTTAGATTTGGAGCAATCGGAGGCCGAGTCTAGAGGCAAAGGCATTGTGGGCTAGGTTTTAGCCGGTTTTGAGGTAAGTAACGTTTCCAAACTTGGTTCTAAGGATTTGAAACCCCGAACTATATAATATATGACTATAATTAAGGTGATGCACATGCCAAGTGACAGGCGTGCGGGCGTGCACCGTGTGATTTGTGTCCTGGATCATCCCATGGCACCGTCTAGTAGCTATTACAGATCGATATCCGCACTTCTATTGATGTAGTTAATGTGAACATGTTAGAAATCATGCTAAGTACTATGCTAAGGATTCACGTCGAAAATGCTGAGACCCAAGTGGTCGTATATTGGTGTCTCCTTATGTGTTTTATTGATTTCATATACTCAGTCCTATCATAGCATATAATATCATGCCTCGGTCTCGGTAATTGTTAATTTTGGATATCTATCATTGTTTCAGATTAGTTCATGCATATGTGAGCCCATGTGAGAGAGACTGGAGATTAATGACTGAGTGAGGCCGAGAGCCTCTTATTGAGAGACAGTTATGAGATCGGACTGCACAGCGCATCGATTACTCTGATGATGCCTTCGTTGGCTTGTTATAGCGCTTGGGCTAATAGGAGCCCCTCTAGAGTCTTTACACCCTCAGTGAGCGCATTGATATTTGAGGGATGGATCTTCCCTAGACATGGATCTTGTCCGAAGTTGATGATATGTAATGGATGGATCGTCCCTGGACATGGACCTTGTCCGAGTGTGTATTCCGGAGATGGATCTTCTCTGTGGGGCTGGATTGGCCTTTTTCCTCAGTACTGAGTGACTACGGTCACTGGTGTTTATCCATATTCTGGGATGGATTTTCCCTGGGCCTAAGAGCCATATACAGTACTGAGTGGACTTCCGTGTGAGAGCTGTGAGCACTATGTGCATTTCCACACTGTTCATATATTGGCATGTAGAGTATACTGATTTATACATGGGATACTGGACATATCTGATATATTCTGCCTTATTCTCTGATAAACTGTGAACATGTCTAATTTCTGTGCACTGTCTTATTGAATTATTGACGTTTAGTTTGTCACTACTTCTCAACCCATAGTTTGGGTTCGTTACTTCTGAATTGGTGTACTCACGTTACCCCCTGCACCGTGTGTGCAGATCCAGGTACAGCGAGACCCGGTAGTGGTTGTTGAGCTGCGGTTAGAGTTCCTTTGGAGGCATCGGGGTAGCAGCTGGCGATCACATCCTCGATTATCCCCGTGTCTATCTACCTGTCATTTTATTTGTTTTAGACAACTCTATGTCGGCTCTGTATTTCGATAATTTGATAGAGTACCTCATGAATCTGTGAGACTAGATCTAAGTTCAAGTTTTCTTTTGTTTATGTTATCACTGATGTTAAACCCTTAAATGCTTTTATAAAAATCGAGACTCTTGCTGTAAAAATAATGATTTTTCCTGAAAGCAACTTTTAGAAATAAAATATGTGGCTTGACTGATTTCACGATAGGCATCACGCCTGGTTATTTTTGGGTCATGACAAGTTGGTATCAGAGCCCTAGGTTAAATAGGTCTCACTAGTCATGAGCGGGTTTAGTAGAGTCTTACGGATCGGTACGGAGATGTCTGTACTTATCTTCGAGAGGCTACATAACCCTTAGGAAAAATCTCACATTCTTGAATTATGTCCTGCAAATTAGTTGATTCTGAAAATCTAAACTTCTGCTGTTACATTCTCTCATAGATGGTGAGGACTAGCACTACCGATCAGGGGACCAGACACTGGCTAGGCCCGTGAGAGGCCGAGGCCGCGGTCGAGGCCCAGGTAAAGGTAGGGGTGCAGCCCGCGCAACAGCCGTGGCATTACCTTTGGATTCTCCTATCATTCAGGATCAGGTCCCCACCGTAGATGTTCCAGTGGGACCGACTTTGGCACCGACAATGCCTATTGTGATTCCAGGTCTTCAGGAGACTCTGGCTCAGATTCTGACTGTGTGCACCAGTCTTGCACATGTAGTCGTTGTATCTACTACTGCTGCTACTTCTCATGCTGGTGGAAGGAACTCAGACTCCAGCTGCCCGTACACCTGAGCAGGTTACTCAAGCGCTCCAGACATCGGGGGTAGCTCCTGCCCAGCCGACCCCAACCCAGGATTTTGTGGTCCTAGTTATGGCGGATGATGAGCAGCGTAGGTTCGAGAGATTTGGTAGACTTCAGCCTCCGACTTTCAGTGGTACTGAGGGTGAGGATTCCCAGGGCTTCTTAGACAAGTGTTAGAGGAATCTTCGCACATCAGGGATATTGGAGACCAGTGGGGTCCCGTTTACTACCTTCCAGTTCTCAGGAGCTTCACTCTTTTGGTGGGAGGCTTACGAGAGGCGTAGTCATGTTGATGCAGCGCCCCTTACCTGGCATCAGTTCTCCATTCTCTTCCTGGAGAAGTATGTACCGTAGTCCCGCATGGAGGTGCTGCGCAGACAGTGTGATCAGTTGCATCAGGGGGACATGACCGTGATGTTGTACGAGATGAAGTTCTTTGAGTTGTCCCGTCATGCTATTTGGCTAGTTCCCTGGTCAGAGAGAGGATCAGGGGGTTCGTTGATGGCCTCACTTATCAGCTTCAGATTTTTCTGACCAGGGAGAGGGTATCTGGCGCTTTTTTTTAGGAGGTAGTTGACATTTCCAGAGAGATTAAGTCAATTCGCCTCCACAAGCGAGTTGAGAGGGAGGCCAAGAGGCCTTGACTATCTGGTGGTTTTAGTGGTGTTCCTTCAGGAGGGTAGTCCCAGCACGGTAGAGGTCTTCCATTCAGACTAACACAGTCAGGTCGCTTAGGTTATCGTAGGGGATCAGCTGGTCGTGGTCCTTACAGTTCTCATCGGGGACATCTATCATTCAGTGCTCTTCCAGCCAAGAGTTCATCTTGAGCACTATCAGGGTTCCTCGGTGCATGGTTCTTCTGATGGTTATTTAGGTGCTAGGGGATCCCTTCAGTCCCTACCATTATTTGCCGAGAGGGGTTGTTTTGAGTGTGGTGATCCTGGTCATATCAAGAGGTTTTGTCCACGTCTTTCGGGTGGTTCATCCCAGCAGTGGAGTGAGCCGTCAACTTTATCTCTAGTTACTTCACCACCTGCCCAGGCAGCTAGGGGTGGGGTTCATTCAATTAGAGGCCGCCGTAGAGGGGGAGGTCGATCAGGTGGAGCTCAGGCTTGTTTTTATGCACTTCCAGCCAGACCAGATGTTATGGCCTCAGATGCAGTGATTACAGGTATTGTCTCAGTCTGTCACCGAGATGCTTCGGTCTTATTTGATCTTGGTTCAACGTATTCTTATATTTCATCATACTTTTCTCATTTTCTGGATATGCCTCGTGAGTCTTTAGTTACATCTTTTCATGTGTTGACTCCGGTGGGCGATACTATTGGTGTGGACCGTGTGTACCGGTGCTGTGTGATATCTATTGTGGGTACGGAGACCTGAGTGGATCTGTTATTACTTAGCATGGTTTATTTTGATGTGATATTGGGCATGTATTGGTTATCTCCGTGTCATGATATTCTTGATTGTCACGCTAAAACCGTGACCTTAGCGATGTAAGGATTTTCGAGAGTCGAGTGAAGAGGTTCTGTTGAGTATGTGCCTAGTAGGGTGATTTCTTACCTGAAAGATCAGCGTATGGTAGAGAAAGGGTGTTTATCGTATTTGGCTTTTGTGAGGGATGTCAGTGCTAAGACTCCCACTATTGATTTAGTTCCTGTGGTCTGTGATTTTCCGGATGTGTTTCCTGCTAACCTGCTAGGCATGCCACCTGACAGGGATATTTATTTTGGTATTGATTTGGTGCCGGGCACTCAACTTATTTCTATTCCATCGTATCTTATGGCACCGACGGAGTTAAAGGAATTAAAAGAGAAGCTTCATGAACTCCTAGATAAGAGGTTCATTCGGCCTAGTGTGTCACCTTGGGGTGCACATGTGTTATTTGTGAAGAAGAAGGATGGTTCCATAAGAATGTGTATTGACTATAGGAAGTTGAACAAGGTTACAGTCAATAATAAGTATCCTTTGCCTTGTATTGATGATTTTCTTTACCAGCTTCAAGAAGCGAGAGTGTTCTCTAAGATTGATTTGAGATCCGGATATCATCAGCTGAAGATTCGGGATTCTGATATTCCCAAGACAACTTTCAGGGCTTGTTATGGACATTATGAGTTTACGGTGATGTCTTTTGGGCTGACCAATACCCCAGCAACATTCATGTATTTGATGAACAACGTGTTTCAGCCGTATTTGGATTCCTTTGATATTGTGTTCATTGATGACATCCTGGTATATTCTCGTAGCCAGGAAGAGCATTCGTAGCATTTGAGAGTTGTTCTACAGAGATTGAGGGACGAGACGCTTTATGCAAAGTTCTCCAAGTGTGAGTTTTGGCTTGGCTTAGTAGCTTTCTTGGGGCACGTGGTGTCCAGTGAGGATATTCAGGTTGATCCGAAGAAGATAGAGGCGGTGTAGAGTTGGCCCATACCGTCCTCAGCTACAGAGATTATGAGCTTCCTTGGTTTGGCGGGGTATTACCGTCGCTTCGTGGAGGGGTTTTCTTCTATTGCTTCTCCCTCGACTAAATTGACCCAGAAGGGTGCTCCATTCAGGTGGTCGGACGAGTGTGAAAAGAGCTTTCAGAAGCTCAAGGCTGCATTGACCTCAGCTCCAGTGTTAGTATTGTCGTCAGCTTCAGGTTCTTATACTTCAGGTTCTTATACCGTGTATTGTGATGCCTCGAGGATAGGCATTGGTTGTGTTTTGATGAAGGAGGGTAGGGTAATTGCCTACGCCTCGCGCCAGTTGAAGACTCATGAGAAGAATTATCCCGTACATGATCTCGAGCTAGCAGCCATTGTTCACGCCTTGAACAATTAGCGTCATTATTTGTACAGTATGCATTGTTAGGTTTTTACTAATCACGGTAGTCTGCAACATCTATTTAAGCAGAAGGATTTTAATTTGCATCAGAGGAGATGGTTGGAGCTTCTCAAAGACTATGATATCACTATTTTATACCATCCGGGAACAGCCAATGTGGTGGCCGATGCCTTGAGCCGCAGAGCAAAGAGTTTGGGGAGTCTAGCATATCTCTTAGCAGCAGAGAGACCATTAGCACTTGATGTTCAGGCCTTAGCAGAGCAGTTGGTGAGATTGGATCTATCAGAGCCCCATCGGGTATTGGCTTGTGTAGCCTCCATGTCTTCTCTTTATGACCGTATAAGAGAGCGCTAGTATGATGACCCACACTTGCTCGTCCTTCAGGATAGGGTCCTGCGAGGTGATGCCAGGGATGCAGTTATTGGTGATGAGTGGGTTATGAGGATGCATGGTCGGATATGTGTGCCTAATGTGGATGGGCTTCAAGAGGTTATTCTAGCAGAGGCCCACAGCTCGCGGTATTCCATCTATCCTGGTGCCGCAAAGATGTATCAGGATAGGAGACATCATTACTGGTGGAGGCGGATGAAGAAAGATATTGTTGAGTTTGTAGCTCGATGACTCAACTGTCAGCAGGTCAAGTATGAGCAGTAGAGACCAGGGGGATTGCATCAGAGATTGGATATTCCGGAGTGGAAGTGCGAGCGGATCACCATGGACTTTGTAGTTGGATTCCCACGGCCTTCAAGGAAGTTCGATGCCATTTAGGTCATTGTGGATCGGCTGACCAAGTCCGCGCACTTCATTCCTGTTGGTACTACATATTCTTCGGAGCGGTTAGCTGAGATTTACATCTCGGAGATTATCCGGTTGCATGGTGTCCCAATTTCTATCATTTCTGACAGAGGTACTTAGATCACATCACAGTTTTGGAGGGTCGTGCAAAGAGAGTTGGGTACTTAGGTGGAGTTGAGCACAACGTTTCATCCTCAGACTGACAGGCAGTCAAAGCGCACTATTCAAATTCTGGAGGACATGTTGTGTGCTTGTTTCATTGATTTTGGTGGTTTATGGGAACCGTTTCTGCCACTCGCAGAGTATGCTTATAATAATAGTTATGAGTCTAGTATTCAGATGGCTCCGTACGAGGCTTTATATAGGAGGAGGTGTAGATCTTCGGTTGGTTGGTTTGAGCTGGGTGAGGCCATGCTATTAGGCACAGACTTGGTTCAGGATGCATTGGATAAGGTGAAGTTGATTCAGGTGTGGATTTGCACGACGCAGTCTAGGAAGAAGAGTTATGCGGGCCGGAAGGTCCGGGATATGTCTTTTATAGTTGGGGAGAAGGTGCTGTTGAAGGTGTCACCCATGAAGGGTGTTATGCAGTTCGGGAAGAGGGGCAAGTTGAGTCCCCGGTTCGTTGGACCTTTTGAGGTGCTTCATAGGGTTGGAGAGGTGGCTTATAGACTTGCTTTTCCACCTAGCTTATCGAGTGTCCATCTGGTGTTTCATGTTTCCATGCTCCAGAAGTATGTTGGTGAGCTGTCTCGTGTCTTCGACTTCAACTCAGCTCAGCTAGAGGGTGATATGTCTTATGAGGTAGAGCTAGTGGCTATTTTGGGTCGTCAGGTCAGAAGATTCAGGTCTAAGGATATAACTTCAATGAAGGTACAGTGGAGAGGGCAGCCGGTGGAGAATGCCACATGGGACACCTAGCGGGATATGCGGAGCAGATATCCTCACCTATTTAAGACTCCAGGTATGTTTCTAGACCCATCCGAGGACGAACGTTTGTTTAAGAGGGGGAGAATGTAACGTACCGGCTGGTTATTCCGTGAGATTAGCCTCGGTTTCCCTGTTTCAGCTTTAGCATATGTTATTTAACAAAATTATGTTGTGTTGGGTCGGTTTGTTAGGGTTCGGAGTGGTCGTGGTGAAAAATGAGACACTTAGTCTCTTAAGTTGGCCTTAAGGTTAGAAAAGACAATCGGAAGTTGACGAATAGGTAAATGACCTCGGAATGTAGATTTTATGGCTCGGATAGCTTCGTTAGGTGATTTGAGATTTAGGAGTGTGTTCGCAATGTGGTTTTGAGGTCCGGACTATAATTAGGCTTGAAATGGCAAAATTTAGTTTTTGACGATTTCCGCTCGGCAGTGGAAAATAGGCTATCGAGGTCGGAATGGAATTCCGGAGGTTGGATCACGTTCTTAGTGTCATTTTGGATGTGTGTGCAAATTTGCAGGTCAATCGGACATGTTTTGGGGTGATTTCGGCATCATTGGCGAAATTTAGAAGTTTCTAAGTTCATAGACTTGAATCCGAGGTGAATTTGGAGTTTTGGCATTGTTTTGAGTGTTTCAAATGCTCGACCAAGTTTGAATGAGGTTATGGGATGTGTTGGCATGTTTTATTGAGGTCCCGAGGGACTCGGGTGAGTTTCGGATGGTTAACAGATCAATTTTTGGATTTTGGAGACAACAGATTTTCTGGTGTTTTTGTTGCAGAGAAATGTTCTTCGCGTTCGCTGAGGGAGTCTCGCGTTCGCGTAGAGTGTTTTTGGTGAGGGTGGATTTTTTTCTATGTCTTTGCGAGGGAGAGCATGCGAACATGAAGGTTGATGCAGCGCGTGCATCGTGGACGCGGGAGAGGGCGCGTGTTTGCGAAGAGATGTGATGCAGCTGGGTGGCCCTAAGTGTCTGGCCTATGCGTTCGCGTTTGGTGCTACGCGTTCGCGTAGCCTGAGGCCGGTTAGGCATCACGTTCGCGAAAAGGGGATTCGTGTTCGCGTAGTGTAAAAGAGGGGCCTGTTGATTTGTTTTATGCGAACGTGTGCATGTGGCCGCGTTCGCGAAGGGTAATAACTGGGAAGAATCTTTTTAAGATCAAAAACGAGAGTTTAGTCCATATTTTAAAAAAACCATTAGAGAGCTCGGGAGAAGGTGAAATTTGTGGACATTTTCAGTGGAGTAATCGGGATAAGTATTCTTCACCAGATCGTGGCTTCATGTACCAAATATTTCAATATCGTTGCATCCGGTATTTTTTTTTTGTTCCAACAGTGTGATGAAGAATAGATCCGAGAAAGAGACTTTCATTTCCAGTCTCTTATTTATTGATTTTATTTTTATTGAATTTTTGATTTTCTAAAAGGAAAATCTAAAAGGAAAAATAGTGTCTTGATTTTCATCATTTAATTTGAGAAATAAGAGTAGAAATTGGGGAAACATGGGAGAAAAGTTTGGGGATTCTTTTAGGGATTTGAATGCGCAATTGAGGTCGGATTTTGATAAATTTGATATGGGTAGACTTGTGGGGGGATAAGGATTCTAGTTTTGTGGTTTTTATCGAATTTCGAGATGTGGGTCCGGGGTCAGGTTTGGCCAATTTCGGGATTTGTGCTGAATTTTGATAATTTTCGAATGGGTTTTGTCTCCATAGCATATATTGATGATATTAATATGGTTTTGGTTAGATTTGGAGCAATCGGAGGCCGAGTCTAGAGCCAAAGGCATTGTGGGCTAGGATTTTAGCCGGTTTTGAGGAAAGTAACGTTTCCAAACTTGGTTCTGAGGGTTCGAAACCCCAAACTATATGATATATGACTACAACTAAGGTGATGCACATGCTAAGTGATGGGCGTGCGGCCGTGCACCGTGTGATTTGTGTCCTGGATCATCCCATGGCACCGTCTAGTAGCTATTACGGGCCGATATATCCGCACTTATATTGATGTGGTTAATGTGAACATGTTAGAAATCATGCTAAGTACTATGCTAAGGCTTCACGCCGAAAATGCTGAGACCCAAGTGGTCGTATATTGCTGTCTCTTTATATGTTTTATTGATTTCATATACTCAGTCCTGTCATAGCATATCATACCACGTCTCAGTCTCGGTAATTGTTAATTTTGTACATTTATCATTGTTTTGGACTAGTTCATGCATCTGTGAGCCCATGTGAGCGATACTGGAGAGTAATGACTGAGTGAGGCCGAGAGCCTGTTATTGAGAGACAATTATGAGATCGGACTGCACACTGCAGCGATTACGTTGATGATGCCTTTGTTTGCTTGTTATAACGTTTGTGCTAATAGGAGCCCCTCCGAAGTCTTTACACCCCCAATGAGCGCATTGATATTTGAGGGATGGATCTTCCTTGGACATGGATCTTGTCCGAAGTTGAAGATATGTGAGGGATGGATCGTCCCTAGACATGGACCTTATTGGAGTGTTGTATTCCGGAGATGGATCTTCTTTGTGGGGCTGGATTGGCCTTTTTCCTCAGTTCTGAGTGACTACGGTCACCGGTGTTTATGCATATTCTGTGATAGATTTCCCTTGGGCCTGAGATACATAAACAATACTGAGTGTACTTCCGTGAGAGATCTGTGAGCACTACGTGCATTTCCACACTGTTCATATTGGCATGTAGAGTATACTGATTTATACATGGGATACTGGACATATCTGATATATTCTACCTCATTCTCTGATAAACTGTGAACATGTCTAATTTCTGTGCACTGTCTTATTGAATATTGAGGTTTAGTCCGTCACTACCTCTCAGCCCATAGTTTGGGTTCGTTACTTCTTAGTTGGTGTCCTCACGTTACCCCCTGCACCTTGTGTGTAGATCCGGTACAGCGGGACCCGGTAGTGGTTGTTAAGCTGCGGTCAGAGTTCATTTGGAGGCATCGAGGTAGCAGCTGGCGATCGGAGCCTCGATTATCTCCTTCTCTATCTACCTATAATTTTATTTATTTCAGACAACTTTATGTCGGCTTTGTATTTTGATATTTAGATAGAGTAGCTCATGACTCGGTGACACTAGATTTGGGTTCGGGTTTTCTTTTATTTATGTTATCAGTGATGTTAAACCATTAAATACTTTTATAAAAATCGAGACTCTTGCTGTAAAAATAATGGTTTTTCCTGAAATCAACTTTTAGCAATGAAATGTGTGGCTTGCTTGATTTCAGGATAGGCGCCATCACGACTGAGTATTTTGGGGTCGTGACAACCAATATCCAAGAACAACTCATAACAATATAAATAAAGCAGTACAAGTAATAACTCCAAGATATGATGCTCAGCACGTTCACGGTTACGAAAAATAGGCACGCTTTTCAGGTAAAACAATAAAATGCAAATCATTCACCGAAATCACCAAAATGTGAGTATATGATATTATTGTGATTTTCCCCTAAATTATTCAACAACAGATAGTATATTTCATTATTATATGGCATGAAAAAAGTGCATCTCTATGCCTACATGTCAATGTGCAAGGGAAGTCATGAATGTCACAATACCGTACAATATGAGGAAATGCATCTCTTTGCCTACATGCCAAGTATGCATGTCAAGTGTAATGCACCACAGTGATAAACTCATGTGCTCATGCTCTCAGAGAAATTAACTTCACTCAGCACAGTCAACCACTCCTTCCTCCCAGTCACTCAGTCATCACAATCACTTGGTCCTACTAATCCCTTAGTCTTGCCAATCACTAGCCACTCGCTCTCAGCATTCGCACTCAGTAGGTACCTGCGCTCACTGCTGGTATGTCAGACTGTGGAGGGGAGGATCCTACCCAAACGCTAATATAAGCCAATTATGTCATGAATCAATATAGCCTACTACGACGTGCAACCCGATCCCATAAATATCACTCACAATTAGGCCCTCGCTAGTGATATTAGGCTATATAGATGTTATTTAAACTCTTAATGAACCATACTTTAGTGTTGTTTTAAGTGCAAAAATTACAACAAAATGCTCTAAATAGTGTTTTTATGCTTTGCAGGAAATAATCCACGTTAAGAAGATACTTAGGAGCGTTTTGGAGTCAACCACGGGAATATAAGGTCAATCAAGAAGAACCCAAGTGAAAATGAGCAAGACAAGGGCAAGGATGGCTGGACTAAATCCCACCGCGACTGCGGTCGACTGCGGCTGGAACGCGGTGGGACAAACAAAGCGAGGCAGAAACTGTGCCAGTCACCGCGGTCGCGCCGCGTTCTGCCGCGGCCGCGGTCAATTCGTGCAAAGCCCAGAAAATTCAGGGATTCAAGTGTAAAAATGGGAGACTTTAGCCTAGCCCTATTTAAAACCTATAAACTCGTCCAAGAAAGGTTTAAGCTTGTTTTTAGACTCAATTTGGAGGCAAGAACAAGTGTGAGAAGACCAAGCTACAATTAGAGTTTTTCAATTCTCCATCTTTTGTCATTTATTTGGGAATTATGAATTGTTTTATGCTTTCATTGTTTTATAGCATGAGTAGCTAAAAAATTCGTCTAGGGTTGATGGAACCAATTGTTAGATGAAGTTTTGACTCAATTTTGATTTAACCAAGCCGGGTTTAATCTATGATTGTTTTCAACTATGTTTTGTATGGTGATTAATTGAATGGGCACTTGATTAATCGTGTCTAATTTCCTTGTGTTGCTTGAGAAAGAATATTAGGTTAGATTGTTGTTGAACAACACCAGTTTTGGGTAATTGTAGAGATTCATTACTTGAAATTAAAAGTGGGGTTAGAAATAACGAAATTTTTGTGGGATAATTCAGAGCTGCGTAAATTATCAGCTAGAGTAGTTCGAGAGAATACTCTAGTAAATTACCGTAGTTGATCGAGAGATAATTGCGGTAACCCTTAGCTCATAATCCTCATAGAGTAATACAACGATATTATAGCAATAGAGTTAAGAATTAGTATAGCAATTGGGGAATTCAATACCCTAGATCTTTCTAGCATTGAGTTATCTATAATCTTGAATATAGTTAGTTTTAATATCATTTCGTTCAGTCAACAAATCCCAACAATTATTGATAAGAAATTTTGCATCCGGAAATTGTTTGAGCTTATATTAGCATCACTAAGAGTTGTAATAGATAGGTTAGTTCCCTGAGGATTCGACTCCGAACTATAAACCGGATTATATATTCAACGACCTCTTTGTCTTTTCTAAGGCATAGTTGGGCGTGATCAAATTTTGGCGTCGTTGTCGGGGAACTAACGGTGTTATTTGTTACAACTTCAAAGTATTGCTAGAATGATTAGTTTAGCTCAATTTTCTACGGTGTTAAATAAATTTTCATTGAAATCCTCACGTTTGAATTCTTATGTGATTCAGGTGTATGCCTAGAAACTCTTCGAAGACTGGTGAACTTCTTGAAGAGCTCTCAGAACCCGAGAAAACATTCCGGGCATTAAACCGTGCTAACAAGAAGGAGAAACACTTACCGCAACTTGAAATGGAAAATGTGGATAACATCAACGCAAATACCCGGGTACTTCTTGTACCAAACGATGTACCAAATGATCGAGTGGTGGCACCTCTTGTGCCAGAAGTTGCACTCTATGATTGGGCACAACCAACAGCTGACAACCTGGCCACCGCCATTGTTGTGCCCAAAATACAAGAAGAGAGATTCCAAATCACCAACAACATGCTGCATCTTTTGCAGAATAAAGGATTGTTCTCCGGGTCACACATTGAAGACCCTCAACAACACTTGAAAAATTTTATGTCGATTTGTGTGACCCAAAGGCAGCCAAATGTGACCCCGGGAGCCATCAAGTTGCTACTGTTCCCGTTCTCTGTGACTGGGGAAGCTCAGACTTGGATGAATTCACTTCCAATAAATTCCATTTCCACTTGGGAGGAATTTGTCAAGCAGTTCCTAAACAAGTTCTACCCTCCCAACAAGACTGCAAGACAAATTGATGAAATATTGCAGTGCAAGCAGAAGCCCACTGAGACCTTGCAGGAAACTTGGGAAAGATTCAAAGGGATGCTAGTGAAGTGTCCTCACCATGTTATTCGCAGATGCTCGTCCAAAGATTCTACATGCGGCTAGCAGACAATTTGAAAGCAAATGTAGACGCTTCAGCTGGAGGTGCTTTTCTGAGCAAGACATTCACTGAATGCAAAATCCTTCTTGATAAGATGGCCCAGAACTCAGGGTGGAGATGAGAGGTACGGCCCTAACACCAATAGAGCATTCAGTTCCTCTTGACCCAAATAATTCACATGCAGAGAACATAGACACACTCATGACTCAAATGAGTATACTGACGAAGAAGATTGACGAGATGGGTACAAAGCAATTGCATATCATTGATACAACAAATAAAGGACTGTGTACCCCTTGCTTCAATCAGTCCTATGTGTGTTCATGGAGTGGAGAAGGTGACAACCAGGGTCCCAGAGAGGATATGAATTATTTTAACAATTTTGGGGGTCAGAGGCAAGGAGGACAACAATGGGGGCCAACACCTAACCAACAGTAGAGATCGAATATGCCACAACCTGGAGGTATGCGACCCCAAGGCTAAGTGGTTCCATATCAGAGACAACAGGGCTATCAGCAGCAGCAACAGCAACAACAACAGTTGACATATCATCCACCTCATTAGCAACAAGACAGCAACATGGTGGAGATCAGGGGTATGCTGCGACAACTCATTGGCACTAATAGTAAGATGCAGAAAAAGTTAGTAGCACATGATTCAGCAATTAAGGGGATTGAAACTCAACTGGGACAACTGTCCATAGCCTTAAATAACCGCCCCCATGGAGCATTGCCAGCTGACACAAACATTAACCTAAAGAAGAAAAACCCGAATAAGCTGATGGCAGTCAGTCTCCGTAATAGAAGAGATCTAGACAGGGAGCAAGAGGTTGCTCAACCTAGAAGAGAGACTACACCAGCCACTCCAGTTCCAGTAGAGATAGATGAATCAACAGAACTCCCTAAAGTGGTGGTTGAACAGGCCTAGGTCGAAAAAGGTAAGGCCAAAGAAAGTGAACAAGTTGCAGAACAAGTGCCCCCACCCCCTTGTGCCACAAAATTCCAACAAAGAACAGTTATCAAGCAGTGGACAAAAAGTGATGCATGCACCATTCCCGCAAAGATTGGCAAAACAAAAGAAAGAAGATCAATACAGGATATTCATTGAGAAGCTTCGTCAAATTCAATTGAATATTCATTTGATGGTTTCTTTGAGAGAAATGCCAGGCTATGCAAAGATGATGAAGCACCAAATGTCGCGAAAATTTGATTTTCAGGATCTGTCCACAGTAACTCTAACACAAACATGCAGTGCGGTAGTGACTAGACCCATGGCCCAAATGATGTCTTGTTGACTCAAGTCACTGCATAGTTTTGAAGATTCAAATGTCTTACCAGTTGAACCAGATCCATCAGAGCACACATTCTTCAACTGAATTGCTGGCACATGAACCATATATGCATAGGAGATATTTGTGATTGTGACTTATCAATAAACCAAGAGATTGTCTCCTAATGCGGAAAGGTTGCAAACTGATGAGAGAATAGAAGTTGAATTCAGCAAGGAAAAGTAACAAAGGAAGGAAGTTGAGTTTAATTCGAATTCTTTCTCCCAGGAAGAGTTGAACTAGAATTGATCGACAAACTCAACTACTGACTCTATAAATACTCGAAGTATTTCTGCTGGAATTCTTGACGCACAAGTACTGAAGTGAATCAAGGTCTTAAAGAAAAATTCCCAGAGTTATTTTTCAAGCAGATTTATTGTGCGATACAAAGGCTACAGATCAGCTAGAAGAACCAGTTCCATCGTTGGTGTATTGAGTCTAGTTGATTGTAGTAGGAGTTTTAATATTGTATCTTATCAGCTTTCTTAGAAGCAATTGTAATAGGTTCACATTGTTCAAGTTAGAGTTAACTTGAAGCTTGTAGAAATTAGCTAGAGGCTAGTTGATACAAAGGGATTAGAGTTAGTCATGAGATTACAGAAGAGTTTATTTTGTAAGTCTGTTTTGGCTCAGAGTTTTTAGTGAAGAGTTTGAGCAAATCCTACTGAGGAGTAGGTCGTGGTTTTTTCATCTTTTGAGCCAGGTGTTTTCCACGTAACAATCTGTGTGTTTTTTACTTTACTGCTTTTATTATTCCGCACCAGTAGAAGTTGGAACACAAAGAAGAACCAGGTTCTTCTTGTGAGACATCACTCGAAAAATTGGGTACCACACATTTAACATATATTCTTGTGTGGTATTGACGTCTAAAACATCAATTGGTATCATAACAGGTTATCCTTGAAAAGGCTTACACCTTGGAAAAGATCAAAATGAGTGCACCACCAGGGAACTTGGAAGGTCAATCAATTGCAAGGCCACCACTCTTCAATGGCCAGTACTACTCTTGGTGGAAGAACAGGATGAAGGACCACCTGATTGGAGAAGACTATGAACTCTGGCACATAGTCAGTGATGGACCTCTGGCTACAATGAAGAAGACTGCTGAAGGTTTGGATGAACCAAAGACTAGGGCTGATTGCACTGGGAAGACCTGAAGAAATGGGAGAAGAATGCTAAGGCTAAGAAGTGGCTAGTTTGTGGATTAGGTCCAGATTAATACAGCAGAATCCAAAGTTGCACCACAGCCAAAGAAATCTGGGATACTCTACAAGTATCCCATGAAGGAACACCTCAGGTGAAGAGGTCAAGAGGTACTCTACTATACTCTCAGTATGAAAACTTCACTATGAAAGAAGGAGAGACTATCCAAGAGGTGTATATAAGGTTCACAACCTTGACTAATGAACTAAAGTCTCTTGGAAGAGTCATTCTTGAAGAGGAAAGGGTTGAGAAGATCCTAACAAGGGTCTTGCTAATTTCCTGGGAAAGCAAAATCACTACTATCCAGGAATCCAAAAATATGGCAACCCTGAGATTGGATGAGCTGATTGGAAACCTTACTGCCTATGAACTCAGAAGGCAGACAATGAAGATGGATGGACCAAAGAAGGAGAGGAGTCTAGCACTGAGAATCACTGAGGGAGAAGATCTGGAGGAAGATGAGTTGGCCATGATTACCAAAGAATTCAGAAAATTTTTCATAAGGAAGAAGGTCATCTCTAGAGGAGGAAACTACAACAAAGCAAAAGCTCCAGAAAGGCCAACCAACGAGGGATGATACAAATGTGGTAATACTGACCATCTCATCAAAAACTGTCCACAGTGGGAAGTAGAATGGAAAAAGGAGAGATATGAATGAAGGAGTAGGAAGAAGGAACTGGTCCAACCCAAGAAGACAACAACACAGGCTATGGTCGCTGCTTGGGGGGGGGGGGACGTTCAGATGAGGAATCAGAATATGGGGAGACTGAAGATCAGGTGCTCATGGAAATTGGAGAATCTGATGAAGAACCACAGGTAAGCATTTCCCATCTTAAAAACAAAATAAAGTTCCTATCTAAGGAAAACCTCTCTGAGTTGCTACGTAATTTCATAGATGATTTTGAGGAAACATCCAAAGAGAATGATCAACTCTCTAAAGAATGTGCAATGCTAAAAGAAAAGTGCATGAACCTGGAAATCAGAGTCAGTGAATCTGAAAAGAAAAACACTGTCCTGTTGAACCAGTTTCATCCACTTGACACTGAGATTCTAGAATTAAAATCTGAAAACTTAAAACTAAGATTAGGATTCAGTAAAAAGGTTGTTGATCACTCTCATGTCATGTTAGCGGAAAATTTGGGAAAACTAAAAGATAAAATTTACGCCAAGGATGAACAGATAAGATCACTCAAAGAAGATCTTGGCAAAGTCAAATATGAATTAGATAGAACCTGTTAATGGAATAAATCCTCTGATGCCTTGACATGGCTTCAAGAGAACCATAGTAGCAACCGGAGAGGGCTTGGTTTTGGGAGTCAATTGCCCAAGTGGGATCCCAAAAGCAAGTATCTCTCTCTTCCTTAAAATAAAATCTGCACCCACTGTGGTAAGACTGGCCACTACAAATATGAGTGTACTGCAAAAGAGCAGGCCACTCGAAAAAATGAGAGGTTTGTCAACAAGAAAACTGGCTACCAAATTGGGCCAAGAAAAATTTGATTCATCTATTCTCTCATAAGAAAGGACCCAAACTAGTTTGGGTTCTTAAAACTAACCCCTGCTTTCCTTTTGTAGGTATAAGTGAGAGGAAGCAACCAAATTTGGTTTTTGGATAGTGGCTGCTCAAAGCATATGACGGGGAACATGGAGCAAATCCTTTCACTTGAAAACCTCAAAGGAGGAAATGACTCCTTTGGAAATGGAAAGAAAGGTGAAAAATTATAGGGGTTGGCAAAGTAGGTAAGGATGACACACGTTCCATCGAACATGTGTACTTGATAGATGGCTTGAAATGTAGCCTGATCAGTGTGTCACAATTGTGTGATAGAGGTAACCTGGTTGCTTTCACGTCCACAAAATATTTTGTGATTAACTTGCTTACTGACAAGATTGTTTTGCAGGGAAAGAGAATAAATAATATCTATGTCATAGACTTGTCCACACTGTCTAAAAATGAACTCACTTGCTTAAGTGTTTTGGACAGTGATACCCTCCTTTGGCACAAACGACTTGGACATGCAAGTCTAAATTAGCTTAACAAATTAGTCTCTAAGGAATTAGTGGTGGGACTCCCTAACATTAAGTTCAAGGAAGACAAAGTTTGTGAGGCATGTGCAAGGGGGAAGCAGGTAAGATCCTCATTCAAAAGTAAGAAAATGGTCAGTACCACCAGGACGTTGGAACTGGTTCATCTGGATCTGTGTGGTCCAATGAGAACTCTGAGCAGAGGTGGTAAGAAATATGTGATGGTGTTAGTTGATGATTACTCAAGGTTCAAGTGGACCTTATTTCTGGCATCTAAGGATGAAGCATTTGATATGTTCATCACATTTGTTAAGAAAACTCAAAATCAGTTAGGACATCAACTAGCATCAATAAGATATGACCATGGTACTGAATTTGAAAATGCTAAGTTTGTTGAGTTCTGTGATGAACATGGTATCAATCACAACTTTTCTGCCCCTAGAACACTACAAAAAAATGGGGTTGTGAAAAGAAAGAATAGAACTCTTGAAGACATAGCAAGAACCATGCTTCTTTCTAGCAAACTACGACATAACTTCTAGGCAGAAACAATAAACACTGCTTGCTATATAATCAATAGATGTATGACTAGGCCAATGGTAGAGAAAACTCCCTATGAATTACTTAAAGGGATAAAGCCCAACATATCCCATCTTAGGGCTTTCGGATGTAAATTCTATGTGCACAATAATGGCAAAGATTCCTTAGGTAAATTTGATCCCAGAAGTGACGAGGGAGTATTCTTGGGATATTCATCACATAGAAAAGCATATAAAGTGTACAATAAAAGAACTATGTGTGTAGAGGAGAGTGTACATGTTGTATTTGATGAAACTAACACTCTTTCTGAGAGACATGAACTAGAAGATGAGGAGTTTGGACTGGTGAGAAGCAGTGAACACATTGAAGCATCCATGGAAGATGGAACAGGTGATGGACCAGGTCCAACTACCCCAAGCAACATGACAGGGGGAACTTAACATGTGAATCCTGGCCCTGATCCTGTTCCACAACAACAAAACAACATGGAACTATCCAGAAGTGAACTACTAGTACTCAAACCACACAGATATCAGAGTTCTCACCCTCTTGAGAACATCATAACAGATTTGTCATCCGGAATCAAAACAAGAGCTTCCTTGAAAAATCTATGTGCGTTTGATGCCTTCCTATCCTTAATTGAACCAAAGAACATTGGTGAAGCCCTACAAGATGTTGATTGGGTAAATTCCATGCAAAAGGATCTGAATCAATTTGAAAGAAGTCAAGTATGGCACGTGGTACCCAGGCCACTAGACAAATCAGTGAGTGGCACGAAGTGGGTCTTCAGGAACTAGCTCGATGAGGATGGAACTGTTACAAGTAATCAGGCAAGACTAGTTGTTCAAGGGTATAGTCAAGAATAAGGAATTAACTATGATGAGACCTTTGCTCCTGTGGAAAGATTGGAGGCAATCAGACTTCTTATAGCATTTGCTGCACATACGAAATTTACTCTCTATCAGATGGATGTTAAGAGTGCCTTTCTCAATGGATATTTGAAGGAAGATGTATTTGTCAAACAGCCTCTGGGTTTTGAAAGCAAAGAGTCACATGATCATGTATATAAACTTGACAAGGCTCTTTATGGTCTCAAACAAGCACCTAGAGCATGGTATGAGTGATTGTCAAAATTCCTGCTGGAACAAGGGTATAAACGAGGCAAAATTGATAGTACTTTGTTCCTAAAGGTAAAGGGGAAGGATCTTCTGATTGTGAAAATATATGTTGATGATATCATATTCGGGGCAACCACTGAAAAACTTAGCAAGGAATTTGCTACACTAATGGGGAGTGAATTTGAAATGAGTATGATGGGTGAGCTAAACTTCTTCTTAGGCTTACAAATCAAGAAAAACCCACATGGAACAATGATTCATCAACAAAAGTATGTCAAAGAACTCCTCAAGAAGTTCAAGATGGAGGATTCAAAGTAAATAGACACCCCCATAGCCACAGCTACTAAATTGGATATGGATGAACCTGGTTCATCCGTTGATCAGAAGGCATACAGAGGAATGATTGGGTCTCTACTATATATCACTGCCAGCAGACCAGATATTGTATTCAGTGTGGGACTATGTGCTAGGTTTCAAGCAAATCCAAAGGAGTCCCACCTCACTGCAGTGAAGAGAATTTTGAGATATTTGAAAGGAACCACTGATTTTTGCCTTTGGTATCCTAAAGGTAGTAATTTCGACCTTGTGGGATATGTTGATGATGATTATGCAGGTTTCCTGGTTGACAGGAAAAGTACTTCAGGCATGGCTCACTTCTTGGGCTCTTGCCTTGTGTCTTGGGCCACCAAGAAACAAAATCCAGTAGCTCTGTCTACTGCTGAGGCTGAATATGTGGCTGTAGCCTTTTGCTGTGCTCAGTTGTTGTGGATTAAGCAACAACTCATGGACTTTGGTATAGACGTGGGATGCATTCCTATTTTCTGTGATAACACTAGTGCTATTAGTATGACGAAGAACCTGGTTCATCACAAGAGGACTAAGCACACAGATGTTAGGCACTATTTCCTAAAGGATAACTATGAAAAAGGAATGATCTCAATCGAATTTTATGCTAATGATCATCACATTGCTGATATATGCACTAAAGCACTTAGTAGGGAGCATTTTGAGAGAAGCAGGATGGAATTAGGGATGATTAAGATCACCTGATTTTTTAAAAGAAAAAAAATTGAAAAACAAATTTGGCTAGAAAATTTTAATTAGGTACTTAATCAGATTAATAATTGCTCAGCATCATGTATTTATTGCCATACTTTTTTGCCATGTATTAATATGATTCCCTGGATACTAATGATGTTTATCTATCTTTGTAAATTGAGGCAATTTAAAGATTTCTAACAGGATGAACCTGGTTCATCCATGATGATTCATCTGACTGACGAGGTATGTACTCTTCTCCATATATTAATTCAATTACAGTTGAGCAAGATTATTTCCATAATTGGTTCAAATTCAAATACTTTGTATTTACCCAAATTGAACCAGTTTCAATAAGTCCCATCTTCACTTAATTAGCCTAGTTTTAGGGGAAATTAAATGTCTAATCAATGTCAGTCCTTCGGCAATTAGACTCCTACTTGAGTACACATTTTGAAAAATCCCTAGCCATATCTTATAAAAAGGAATCATGACTCTCCTCTTCATAAAGCAACCGTCGAACCAAGTTTAACTCATTCTACAAACCAAAACTTCTTACTCGCCTTTTCTTCCTAACAACACATAATCATGTCTTCACCGCCACATGCTTCTTCTTCTAATTCATCACCTAATCGTAATTACGATTGAGGTAATTCTGAATTTGTATCCAATTCTTAATCTGTATACAGTTCTCAATCACAAGAAATTTCATCAACCCCTGAAAATACACACATTCCCTAACCTACTCCAAACCCTACTCCTGCCCCCAAGAATCGTCGTGTCAAAGTTCTTGCCCGGAACTCTGTTGCTTCTGGGACTAGGGAAAAATTCTTGGAGGATCTTATTGAAGCAGACAAAGGTTCTAAGATAGATTCGTCCAGTGAATCTTTTAAATCAGCCAACGAAGAAGACGCACCTGGTTCAACCAGCTCTGAGAGAGGTAATCCTGAAATTAATTCTGAAGCTGATTCTGCTGATAAAAGGTTCGTGTTGGTTGGGTCTGTTATTGATGTTGAAGTGCCAAGTAGGTAGAGGGGTGGAAGAAAAGAAAGAATTCTTGAGAGAGAGGGAAAGGAAGTTGAGAGGGGATATGGGGAGGATGATACCACGCTAGTTATCTATGGTCCCATTCCTGAAACTGTTGGAGAAACTTTCACAGAGTTAGGGGGAAGTATAGTTGAGGAGGTTGCAGAAGGTCTTGCAAGCTTGAAGAAAGGCACAGATGAACCTGGTAGGTTCATCTGGGGAGGAAACATTGGCTGAAAGGCTGAAGAAAATGGGGGAGTCCTATAACCCCAAGAAAAGGAGGACTCAGAAGTCCAACAAGGCAACTCACCCAGTTCCTTCAAAAAAAAGGAAAGTTTCTGAAGTTGCTGGTGTTTCTACTACAAAAGTACGAGCTACTCGTAGCATAGTGAGAGATGAAGAAGAGAAATTGGAAACGGCTCTGCAAGAGAGCAAGAAGAAGAGGGAAGCAGAGGGAAAAGCAAAAGTTGGAGAGCCTGTTGAGGCCATTGAGATTGAAGAGGAGACGTTGGACCTGTTTCAACAGGAGGAGTAGCCTACTCCAGTTGTGGATGAGACACCAAAGCCCACAAAGGCTAAGACTTCTTCAAAGAAGACAACTAGAATGTCTGTCACACCCACAAGATCTGTTAAGAGGACCAGGGTCAAGCGAAAGAAAGTGAAAATTATTGAGAAAGAGGATGATGATGCAGACTGGAGTGGAGAGGAGGTGAAAGAAATAGGAGAGGTGACTGACAGAGTTACCATGATTGGAAAATGAAAAATTCTGAAGGGTAAGTTGATGAAGGATCTAGATGAGCCTGGAATGCAATATTTGCTAGAAACTCTAGAGGTGTAGGGATGGAAGGACATGGTCCTTTGCATGGAAGGTAGGCTGGTGAGGGCTGAGTTGGTAGAATTCATGAGAAATGCCATTGTCAAGGACGGTAGGATCACATCAATGGTCAAAGGAATTGAAGTTTCCTTTGATGCTAAAGAACTAGGTGTTATTCTAAACATACCAGCTGAGGGATATGAGGACTACACAAGGCAAAGATGGCCTTGTCTAGATGGGATGGCCTCAGCAATTAACATCACCAGATTCTTCAGTGATAATGAGAAGGAGATTGAACCCAGGCCGGTCTACAAGAGTGAAATGAAGCAAGAACACAAGCTATTCTTCGAGTTCGTCATCAAGTTCCTACTGCCCAGACAAGAAAGAAGGTACATTGCCAACTATATGGATCTGACCTTGATGGAATGCTTGTACAAGGGAAAGCAAATCTATTGGTCTGCTTTCATCATCCAACTCTTGGACAGAGTTGTGAATGGAACCAAAGCACACGCAATTCCATATGGCTTCCTTCTGACAGCAGTGCTTGCTCATTTTGGGGTTCCAGTGAAGAAGGCTGAGATGGCTACTGCCAAAGACTATTTTGGGAAGGAAACTTTGCTGACATGTGACTACAATGTCAATGTTCCTGTGGATGAACCTGGTTCATCTAGGAAGCAACCAGTCAACAGCAAAGTTAGAACTCTGGTGCAGGAAAGCGAGATCAAGGATATGGAGATCCTTCGTTTAAAGTCTCGTGTGATTGAGGTTGAAGCTGAGCGGGATGCTCTCAGGGCTGAATTAGCAAAGGAGAAAGAAAAGAACGAGGGTGTTCTTAAGCAGATGCTTTCTCTCCTACAATCCAAGACCACAACCTCCTCTGCACCTTCCCATCCTTAGGCTATCTAGAGCTTCCCCATAACCATTCAAGTGCCCAGTTCGGGACGTGTTTCTGTCTTTTTAGGCTTGTTTCTAATTTTTCTCTATTTTTTTGCTCATGGTTGGTTTGTTTTTGTTTTGCTGTATGGTGGTTGATAATTGTTACTAATCAATGAATTTTGCTTCTAGCTATTGACTTATCTCAATTTCTTATTTAGCTTACATTTATTGGCTTCTTGTGTTGATTAATCATGCTTTGCACCTGCAGTGCCTCAATGGCCATGAGTAATAATTAATAAATCTGGTAAGTGTATAATTTTTCAAACTTTTCGATGATGCCAAAAGGGGGAAGATATGTGCTGAACTCTTTTCAAAGTGATATTTATAACCTAATGAACCTGGTTTCTCTATGATTAATTCTTAAAATCATACAAAGTGTACATACAGGTTTAAGCACAGAGTTTGTCATCATCAAAAAGGGGGAATTTGTTGACTCAAGTCACTGCATAGTTTTGAAGATTGACAAATGTCTGACCAGTTGAACCAGATCCATCAGAGCACACATTCTTCAACTGAATTGCTTGCACATGAACCATATATGCATAGGAGATATTTGTGATTGTGACTTATCAATAAACCAAGAGATTGTCTCCTAATGCGAAAAGGTTGCAAACTGATGAGAGAATAGAAGTTGAATTCAGCAAGGAAATGTAACAAAGGAAGGAAGTTGAGTTTAATTCGAATTCTTTCTCCCAGGAAGAGTTGAACTAGAATTGATCGACAAACTCAACTACTGACTCTATAAATACTCGAAGTATTTCTGCTGGAATTCTTGACGCACAAGTACTGAAGTGAATCAAGGTCTTAAAGAAAAATTCCCAGAGTTATTTTTCAAGCAGATTTATTGTGCGATACAAAGGCTACAGATCAGCTAGAAGAACCAGTTCCATCGTTGGTGTATTGAGTCTAGTTGATTGTAGTAGGAGTTTTAATATTGTATCTTATCAGCTTTCTTAGAAGCAATTGTAATAGGTTCACATTGTTCAAGTTAGAGTTAACTTGAAGCTTGTAGAAATTAGCTAGAGGCTAGTTGATACAAAGGGATTAGAGTTAGTCATGAGATTACAGAAGAGTTTATTTTGTAAGTCTGTTTTGGCTCAGAGTTTTTAGTGAAGAGTTTGAGCAAATCCTACTGAGGAGTAGGTCGTGGTTTTTTCATCTTTTGAGCCAGGTGTTTTCCACGTAACAATCTGTGTGTTTTTTACTTTACTGCTTTTATTATTCCGCACCAGTAGAAGTTGGAACACAAAGAAGAGCTGGGTTCTTCTTGTGAGACAGCACTCGAAAAATTGGGTACCACACATTTAACATATATTCTTGTGTGGTATTGACGTCTAAAACATCATGTCTGATCCAAGTAGCTTCACTGTTCCATGCAACATTGGGAGTTATGCTTTTGCAAAAGCATTGTGTGACTTAGGAGCCAGTATAAACTTGATGCCTCTAGCAATCTACACAAAGCTAGGCATTGGCAAAGCTAGGCCGACTTCGATGTTGTTGCAACTGACTAACCGCACGGTTAAAAGACTGACAGGGATTCTTGATGATGTGCTGGTGCAAGTGGGGAAGTTTGTATTCCGTGCGGACTTTGTTATTTTGTACTACCAAGTAGACGAGGACATTCCCATCATTTTGGGAAGGCCATTTTTAGCCACTGGGAGAGCACTGATTGATTGCGAGACTGGGGAATTAAAAATGAGGTTGAATGATGAAGAAGTGATATTCATCGTCCAACAATACATGAGGAGACCCAGTGAATATGCAAATTGCTCACTAGTGGAGGCGGTGGATGTGATCCTACATGACGAAGATGGGACCCTTAATGCCAAAGATCCATTGGGAGCCTGCTTGACAAATTTAGAGGAAATAGAAGGCGAATGGTTAGCAGAGTGGGTCATGGCACTCGAAGGTCAAGGATTTTGGAAGAGGAAACTCGATTTAAGCCCCTCTATTTAGAAGAGAGAGCTACACCACCGGAAAAACCATCAATTGAGACACCACCACAATTGGAGCTGAAGCCACTTCCAACCTACCTCAAGTATACTTTCTTGGGTCCCAATTCTACTTTTCCTGTTATCATATCATCTGGTTTGCTAGTTGTAAGGTAGAACAATTATTGAAAGTGTTTCAGGAGTGCAAAACTACCATTGGTTGGACCATGGAAGACATAAAGGGTATCAGCCCAGCCTTCTGCATGCACAAAATTCTTCTCGAAGAAAGGCACAAACCTTTCAGGGAACATCAGCGAAGGCTAAACCCAAATATAAAAGAGGTAGTGAAAAATGAGGCGATCAAGTGGCTGGACGCGGGCATCATCTTTCCCATCTCTGACAATAATTGGGTGAGCCCCGTCCACTGTGTACCGAAAAAGGGCGGAATGACTGTTGTACAAAATGAGAAGAACGAGTTGATCTCAACTCGTACAGTCACTGGGTGGCGAATCTTCATGGATTACAAGAAACTAAACGCAGCCACCCGAAAGGACCATTTCCCGTTGCCCTTCATTGACCAGATGTTGGGCAGGTTAGCTGGGCGATCCCATTTTTGTTTCTTGGACGGACACTCGAGGTACAATCAGATCTCAATAGCCCCGGAAGATAGAGAGAAAATGTCATTCACATGTCCGTATAAAATCTTTGCCTTTCATAGAATGCCCTTTGGACTTTTCAATGCACCGGCCACATTCCAACCTCTGTTCTATTTTCTGCCCCTTCCAACCTCGAGAGGTGGTCTACCACCTGGTTGTCTGTCCTCTTCCGATCACGAATCTCCAGGTCAAATTCTTGTAGAAACAGAACCCTTGAGAATCAGGCGGGGCTTTGACTCCTTCTTTGCTATCAAGTATCTAATGAGGCATCATGGTATGCTGATATTGCTAATTATATGGCATGTGGTATAGTACCGCATGATTTCTCCTCAATTCAAAAGAAAACGTTTTCTTGGGATTGTCGTGCTTATTATTGGGATGAGCCTTTATTGTTCAAAATATGTGTTGATAATATGATCCGGTAGTGTATCCCCGATCAAGATCAACCCTCTATTTTGCAGACCTGCCATGCTTCGCCATATGGTGGACACTTTGGAGGAGTCCGGACAACAGCAAAGGTGCTATAATAGAGACTGTATTGGCCTACATTGTTCAAGGATGCCCATTCTTGGGTCAAAAGCTGTGAGGAATGTCAAAACACGAGAAACATATCCTGTCGTCATGAGATGCCAATGACCACAATCCAAGAGGTGGAAGTATTTGACATGTGGGGGATCGACTTCATGGGTCCACTCGTCAGCTCATAAGGCAACAAGTATAGACTGGTTGCCGTTGACTATGTCTCTAGGTGGGTCGAAGCAGTTGCTTTCCCAACCAATGAAGCGAAGGGGGTGACCAGTTTCTTAAAGAAATACATCTTCACCCGTTTTGGCACCCCAAGAGCCATAATCAGCGACACTGGCTATCATTTTTGCAATAGAGCATTTGCGCGCTTGTTGGGGAAGTATGGAGTTCCCCACAATGTGGCCTCACCGTACCACCCACAAACAAGCGGGAAGGTTGAAGTGTCCAACAGGGAAATCAAAAGTGTCCTCTCAAAAATAGTGAATGCAACAAGAACTGATTGGGCTAAGAAGTTGGATGATACATTATGGTCATATCGCACAACCTTCAAAACTCCAATAGGTATGTCACTGTTACGCCCCGCAATATTACGTCAATATTATGCCCCGCAGTGTTAAATTACGACAATGTTGCACCCTGTAGTATTGTATGTTGAATTTGTCGTAAGGTAATGGACATTAGCCCAAGGAAAATGATTATTTGGAGATTATAAGGATTACGCTATTTATAACAAGTGATAAGTAAAGTTGTGAAGGTGAGAGGGTAAGCAAATCGAAGAAAACTAATTTTCGTCCAAGTTTAGCATGTTGGGATAAAATATGGCCCGAGCTAAAATACCCTATATTTATGGACTAGTACCATACAAGGTACCACATGGCCATGATAGTAAGATGTATAAGATATTTTAAAAGTGAGTAGTATTTAAGTAATTTGAGACAATTCTCAATAATGCGGGTAATTGGTTAATTACCGGATAACGGAACATTACCTAATTACCTAATAAGTGGATAAAGATTAATAAATTATCAATGGTTTTGATAAGTTTATGAGGGTGAAACGTGGCAGCATATGCCATAGGAAAATTATGAATCTTTCAATTGAATGAAAGAGGTGGCATATCTAATTAATACTACATGGCTTAGTCATTTAGATTAGGTGGCTTATACTTACAAATTATTACATTTCCAAGACCTGCATATCAAAAATAATTCATATTGAAGGGGAAAATGTTAAAAAAAGAACTATTTCCTTTCTACCTTTTAACATCTGAACTATATATATATCTATGGTGAAAGTTGTTCATACATGCACTGGGCTCAAGAATATCCACTATATTATACACCAATTCTCATGAAAGAAATGAGGACCTTTTGCGAAGATGGTATTATGTACCTAGATTGAATGTTGGCTTCTACCTAAAAATGGTCATGAATTGGAGTTGCTATATCTAATTTCACTGAACCTAGATATATGCAAGGGTTGGTGTTTCCAATACTGCAGCATTAATAGGTAACTTCTGATTGCCTCCATTTTAGTCAAAGATTTTCCTAAGCGTGTCCTAAAGATCATGACTAGGAACCACTTAGTTTCAATTCTTTGACGAGTGAGGATGAAACATGAAGATGTTTTGTCACAACTACAAAGTTTTACCTACTCCAGGTATGTTAAGGCTAAGCCCTTCTTTCATTTTGGCACGATCTCTTCATTACACGAGTTTGATAACGAGGCATAAAGAAAAATTCATATCCCGGAATTTACGTATATTTTGCTAGTCTCGCAAATTACGTATATTTTTTTAGTTTTGTAAGTCACAATATTCTCATTATCAGGACTACATATTCATTTGAGTATTTCCTTTTTCTATTCAAGAGAGCAGAGAGTCTATATATATACAGTATTAAAGTATTTTCATTACCATTGAGCTATAATCGATGGGCAGGCCTCTATTGGCAACCCTTGATCATATGGTAAGTTATATACCAAGCCTACTGTGGCCGAGCGCCTATGAGCGAGCCCAGTTGGTCGAGATACAGAGCCTAGTATGGCCGAGCGCCTATGTGAACCTACTACGGCATAGCAGTTATGAAGTTATATATATATATATATATATATATATATATATATATATATATATATATATATATNCTTACTATATTGAGGGAGTTGAGCCAATATCAACAGGTAAGAATACCTTCAGATTATCTTTGACTTCCAGCTACCTGCAGTTGCTATATTATCAGTTTAGTTTCAGCTTTCAGTATATTACCTTACATACTCAGTACATTATTTCGTACTGACGTCCCTTTTCTGGGGGCGCTGCATTTCATGCGTGCAGATTCAGACAGATATACGGGTAGACCTCCTCATTAAGTTTTGCCCGAGTTCAGCTTGATTGGTAAGCTCCATTCCTTTCGGTGTTGTCGGGTCTAGAACCTTATGTACATCTTGTATATATATGTATATATGTTATGAGTAGGTCGGGGAGATGTTTCGACCACATTATTTTCATCAGTAGAGGCTTGTAGACATATCCTGTCAGTTAGTGCAGTATGTTGGGCTTGTAGGCCTTGTATGTACATTTGGTTGGTTTGTCAGCTGTAATAATTATGATGTCCTTGTTGGCCCAATTATATATTGACATTTAGTCAGCATTCGCAGTTTTCTTGCAATGTGGCCCATGGACAAAGTATGACATCATATATTCAGAGTCCCTTAGTTGCAAGGTTGTACGCAAGTATAAATCAGGCACTAGGTGCCGATCTCACCCCCAGGTTCGGGTCGTGACAAAAGTGGTATCAGAGCAGTTCTGTCCTAGGGAGTCTACAAGCCGCGTCTAGTAGAGTCTTGTGTATGGGTGTGTCGTGCACCACACTTATAAGCAGGAGGCTACAGGGCATTTAGGATTGTCACTCTTTCCTCTTACTCTAGATCGTGCAGTAGAGCTCAGTTGTAAGAACTCAATTTCCTAAACTCTATCTTATTCGTAATACAACAATGCCTATATCCAGAAAGACGGTTGGTAAGAGATATAGATGTGGAAGAGTTGAGTCAGAGGAACTTAATTTTTGCATCATGCTTTTGATGAGTAAATGAGAGGTCTTCAGCAGATCCTGCGTGTACTAAAAGATCTACGGTTCTTGATAAGGAACTTTTAGGAGATAATACTTATCTACTCTTACGGTAAAAAGGAATAATGGAATCAAGAGTTAGACACGAGTTGCAACAAGTAAAAGAAGCAAGGTGATGAAGGGTACGAGGTACCCAGTTAATAAAGATTATCCTTATTTACCATTCAGGAAGAGAATTATAAGCATTGTGAGTTACCTTTAACAGTGACAAATGTATGTATAATCGGTCACGCCAATCTCAGTTATGCCCCATGGGAGCTAACAGACATAGTTTAAGAAAAGGACGCGTTATTAGGGTCCGATTGGGGATAGAACAACCCCAAATAGTGGATGGATTGGTAGAGTTAGTTGACATTTCCGAAAGATTTACAAACATGGCAATGGATCTCCTTCCGAGACAACTCGATGGTGCACCCTAAAATAGTACAGCTAGATATGAGTACTACAAAAATAAACATTGGAAGCCTGAAAGGGATAAATATTACCTTAGTGTGGCTCCCATCCCTGGTAGAAAGATAATGTTAGGAAATTCAAGGAGCCAATGGATGGAGCAAGAGAGGCTAACAGCAAAAGGATGTTTTGTTTGAATATTTTTGAATAAGGTGTTAGACAGAAATGTTCGCAGGAAAATAAGAAGAGAGTTACTGAAGCAGTATGAGTAAAATATGGTACATGGATGACAGCGGTAGATTAAAAAAATGATAGTATTACAGAGTCTATAGTCAAGTGAAGGGAAAAATGAGAGGTAACAGGCCTTGAGACAACAAAAGAGTATAGGTCATAACGTCACATCCTCATTTCGAAGAATAAATTTGTGACTCTAACATGATTACCAGAAGGAAAAAGTTATATCCCAGAATAGCAGAAATCAATATGGGCAGGTGAACAAGATAAGCTGACATGAATTAGGGACTGAGTGATTTGACAATAGTCAGTATCATGAGAATTTCAAATTGCATTCCGGCGATAGTAGAATTGGCAACAAAAGACTATTCAGGGAATGGTCAATCAGGAAGACGCTTCCCTAAAAGAAAGTAATGTGAGCACAGTTAAGCTTAAGGGATTGTATGTACTAGTTATATTAAGTGTCACCCTCGCAAGTAAGGAATTCTTTTATCCTTGGTACAGAAGGATTATCGCAAGGCGAATAAGGGTCATCGACGATGTGAAAAGACGCAAGAGATTAAAAGGTAAAACATCTATACGTAGTTCATCATAGCACTAAATCTTGGTACTCCCCTAAAGGGGGGAATATGGAGTGGTGTGAAATTAAGATAGAATAGTTGTTCTAGTAACCATGGAATGGTAAAGGAAGAGTGTGATAAAAATGAGAAAGGAATGAGATTGCACTTAAGTGAATCCTACAGATATGCTATGATTCCGAAACGTTATGTAAGCACGACGTCAAAAAAAGGAAGTAAGGGTTCCTGCCCAGAAGGTTATTGATAAATAATGAGCCAGTGCAAGAGGTAAGTTAGACAAAGGAAATAACCCAAAAGAGATCATGCGGACTATGGATATACGAATGGTCCGACGAGTAGTTAGTAATTAATTCAAGAATATCCTAGTCATGACTAGAAAAGAAGTTACAGATAGATCGACAGATAATGCAAGATAAACATAAGGAACCCCAACATGGAGAACTCAGTCTCGTAGATATGACATCAGGACCCTGGGGAAATATTCGGATAGGAGTCGAGGTAGTTAAGGGTACCGTATGAATGCTACGGGAATAAAAGAGAGTGCCACTGGGAAAACAATCAAAACATTACTTCAGAGACAACCCTACAAGCACAAGGGCGTGAAGATAAGTAACTACGAATAATTATAGGAAAGGAAGGATATCAAAAGGTCCGTAATAAGCTAACATCTTTACGAGATTCATGTGATCCTCCCTAAATACTACAATGAAAAACTAGCTGAGGAAATAAGGAAGAAAGCTTCAACCTAAGCACAACGACGTAAAGAGGAAACGGTCGTGTGACAATAGTCCCATAACAACATTGTTAGCACTCAAAGAGAAAATGGCACCTACCGTGGCTAATGAGAAGTAAAATCAAAAGTGATAACCAGGATCATATGAGTTGTATGGAATTTCAATATGTGTGGGAACTAAGATAAGCTAAGTATGCGCACAACAAGGAGGCAGAAAGACCGAGAAAAGTAATTACCTACTTTAAAGAAAGATGAGAGGAAACAGAATGAATTATTCGATTAATGATCTAGAGTTGGTTACGTTTTGAACGCACTTAAGAGTTCGGAGTATTATTCATGCAGCATATATGTCGATAATCATATAGCCGTAGAAGATTCTGGTTTAAGTAAATGAAAGAATTGAGCCCAGGTCATAGACAAAGAATCGAATTGTTAGAAGATTTAATCATGGTTATTCCATAACGTCCTTGAAGGGATAAAGTAATAACTAACACCATGAGCCGCAGGTCGGAAGATATCTTAAGCCTACATAAAGGTTGATCAGAGGAAAGAGGAAACAAAAAAAAAATACATCGCCCAAGTAAATCAGGAGTTTGATTATTGGACCCAGGAAATTATGGACATCGTGATTGAGAACATTGCAGAATCACTCTTAATGTCAAAGGTGCAAGAGAGATAGTACAACAACCATATTCTACAATGGCCCTACGATAAAGCCGGTTAAAAAGTACCAGCCTCATGAGAGGTTAGTACGAAGCTCCAACCGGATTGTGTAAGCACTAGAGGTGAAAGTATTATAATATAGCTTCAAGTTATGGACGTGAGTTATAGATATGTGGAAGGGAGTTCATGAATGAGATAGAATATATGATGCAGGGTTTTAAGGTAAGTAAGGTAAATATGAACAACATACGAGATACTCAAAGGCAGAAGATCGTGAATAGTCCATACTTCGGATAGAAGGCTAAAAGCGTAAGGATTCAATATCCAAGAATAATAGCGGCATCGTCAGTAGCATGTCCTCTAGCCTATGGTCTAGGTATCAAGAAGCGTGACTAGGAGAATAAAGAAGAGTTAGAAACGATGTGACGTCTCGCTTGATATTCCATAAATACATAAGGAAATCTATGATACAACAAAGTTGAAAGGTTGTAACTACTATAAATAGATATGTGTAGGTCGTAAACTAAAGTATGGTACAGCGACAAGGTTTTAGGAAATCAGAAATAAGGATAGGAAAGGGCGAGTGAGAAGGTGACGAGAATGGATAAGTCTTCACGCTTAAGACCATGAAAACAAGAAAAGCTGATGGTTTATCTAAATTATACAAAGTTCAGTATAGCCTGAATGAACTCAGAGGAGTCTAAGACTAATGACATTTAGAAGAAATGGAATGCTGCCCTGGTAGAAGAATGAAAGTATATTGTGATGGACAAGAGTGACGTTTGGGCCTTCGATTGAACAATGACTTGAAGAGGATTTCACGAATTATACGTGATTAAAATACCCACATAATGTGAAGATGATTGAAGGTTATGGATGTATAGTGTCACACCTAGATTGATCAATCTAATTACTTCAGATATCCCCAATGAGACGTGAGCCCTAGCGGCAGTGTTACATAAAATATCAAGTTAGTAGTGGCAGATGATAGATCAATTTTGAGTTGAATCAACAATGGATGAACATAAGTCACAAAGTATAAGGTGAGTTTAGGCCGTCATTCTTAAGATGAACAAGTGATGAGGAAGCATTAAAGGAATTAGATTTATACATATGGGATAAGTAACGAAAGTAACCTGGAGTTCGGTAACAGACCTTAGTAACGATAGATCAAAGTAAGAGTTTTGATATGGTATGACCTACCTAGATGCAGTAAAGTCATACGAACGGATAAGAGGATCAATGAAATAAGATATGGTAATATTCGTAAGTTCAAAAAAAGAAGAGGAGAGAAGTACTGAGCAAAGAACTTCAAGTATACCTATAGATGCCCAGAAAGACATCTTGTCAATCTATGTATATGTTTACAATGTGAGGCGCAGAGATGGGCTAAAAGATGGAAGAGAAGAGAAGAGTCATGCACATATACAAAGTTAGAATCGTAAAGGCAACCTGATAGAAAGTAGCAACAGTTGCGAGATTAGAAGGATTCCGACTACTAGGGGGGAATGCCCTAGCCTTTGAGACTCATTCACAAAATTGTCGCCAAGATGGAAAGCCGGGTACTAAATTATTCACAAGACCTACGGGTTATGAGAATGATAAGAACATCAGTCAACATTCGAGGAAGAATGTCCCAAAGGGGGGAATGATGTTACGCCCCACAATATTACGTCAATATTATGCCCCGCAGTGTTAAATTACGATGATGTTGCACCCTGTAGTATTGTATGTTGAATTTGTCGTAAGGTAATGGACATTAGCCCAAGGAAAATGATTATTTGGAGATTATAAGGATTACGCTATTTATAACAAGTGATAAGTAAAGTTGTGAAGGTGAGAGGGTAAGCAAATCGAAGAAAACTAATTTTCGTCCAAGTTTAGCATGTTGGGATAAAATATGGCCCGAGCTAAAATACCCTATATTTATGGACTAGTACCATACAAGGTACCACATGGCCATGATAGTAAGGTGTATAAGATATGTTAAAAGTGAATAGTATTTAAGTAATTTGAGACAATTCTCAATAATGCGGGTAATTGGTTAATTACCGAATAACGGAACATTACCTAATTACCTAATAAGTAAATAAAGATTAATAAATTATCAATGGTTTTGATAAGTTTATGAGGGTGAAACGTGGCAGCATATGCCATAGGAAAATTATGAATCTTTCAATTGAATGAAGAGGTGGCATATCTAATTAATACTACATGGCTTAGTCATTTAGATTAGATGGCTTATACTTACAAATTATTACATTTCCAAGACCTGCATATCAAAAATAATTCATATTGAAGGGGAAAATGTTAAAAAAGGAACTCTTTCCTTTCTACCTTTTAACATCTGAACTATATATATATTTATGGTGAAAGTTGTTCATACATGCACTGGGCTCAAGAATATCCACTATATTATATACCAGTTATCATGAAAGAAATGAGGACATTTTGCCAAGATGGTATTATGTACCTAGATTGAATGTTGGCTTCTATCTAAAAAAGGTCATGAATTGGAGTTGCTATATCTAATTTCACTGAACCTAGATATATGCAAGGGTTGGTGTTTCCAATACTGCAGCATTAACAGGGAACTTCTGATTGCCTCCATTTTAGTCAAAGATTTTCCTAAGCGTGTCCTAAAGATCATGACTAGGAACCACTTAGTTTCAATTCTCTGACGAGTGACGATGAAACATGAAGATGTTTTGTCACAACTACAGAGTTGTTCCTACTCCGGGTATGTTAAGGCAAAGCCCTTCTTTCATTTTTGCATGATCTCTTCATTATACGAGTTTGATAACGAGGCATAAAAGAAAAATTCATATCCCGAAATTTACGTATATTTTGCTAGTCTCGCAAATTACGTATATTTTTCTAGTTTTGTAAGTCACAATATTCTCATTATCAAAACTGCATATTCATTTGAGTATTTCCTTTTTCTATTCAAGAGAGCAGAGAGTCTATATATATACAGTATTAAAGTATTTTCATTACCATCGAGCTATAATCGATGGGCATGCCCCTATTGGGCAACCTCTGATCAGATGGTAAGTTATATACCGAGCCTACTGTGGCCGAGCGCCTATGAGCGAGCCCAGTTGGTCGAGATACAGAGCCTAGTATGGCCGAGCGCCTATGAGCGAGCCTACTACGGCATAGCAGTTATAAAGTTATATATATATATATATATATATATATATATAACTTTATAACTGCTATGCCGTAGTAGGCTCGCTCATAGGCGCTCGGCCATACTAGGCTCTGTATCTCGACCAACTGGGCTCGCTCATAGGCGCTCGGCCACAGTAGGCTCGGTATATAACTTACCATCTGATCAGAGGTTGCCCAATAGGGGCATGCCCATCGATTATAGCTCGATGGTAATGAAAATACTTTAATACTGTATATATATAGACTCTCTGCTCTCTNCCAATATAAGCAGGTAAGAATACTTTCAGATTATCTTTGACTTCCAGCTACCTGCAGTTGTTATATTATCAATTTAGGTTCAGCTTTCAGTATATTACCTTACATACATAGTACACTATTTCGTACTGACGTCCCTTTTCTGGGGGCGCTGCATTTCATGCGTGCAGATTCAGACAGATAGACGGGTAGACCTCCTCATTAAGTTTTGCCCGAGTTCAGCTTGATTGGTAAGCTCCATTCCTTTCGGTGTTGCCGGGTCTAGAACCTTGTGTACATCTTGTATATATATGTATATATGTTATGAGTAGGTCGGGGAGATGTTCCGACCACAGTATATTCATCAGTAGAGGCTTGTAGACATATCCTGTCAGTTAGTGCAATATGTTGGGCTTGTAGGCCTTGTATGTACATTTGGTTGGTTTGTCAGCTGTAATGATTATGATGTCCTTGTTGGCCCAATTATATATTGACATTTAGTCAGCATTCGCAGTTGTCTTGCAATGTGGCCCATGGCCAAAGTATGACATCATATATTCAGAGTCCCTTAGTTGCAAGGTTGTACGCAAGTATAAATCAGGCACTAGGTGCCGGCCTCACCCCCAGGTTCGGGTCGTGACAGTCACCATACAAGTTGGTATTTGGTAAGGCATGTCACCTTCCAGTTGAGCTCGAACATAAAGCAATGTGGGCATTGCGGCAGTTGAACTTAGACATAGAAACAACGGGCACCAACAGAGTTAATGGGATGCATGAGCTTGAGGAATTACGGTTCCATGCCTTCGAGAGTGCTAGACTATATAAAGAGAGGATGAAATTGATGTATGACAAGCACATTTGGATCGGAACTTCAAACCTGGCGAATTAGTGCTTCTATACAACTCAAGATTGAGGTTGTTCCCGTGTAAGTTAAAGTCCCGATGGTCAGGACCATTCAAAGTTGTGCAAATGTTCCTATGTGGCGCTTTGGAGATCGAATCAAAAGATGGGATGAACAAATTCATAGTGAATGGGCAGAGGTTGAAACACTACCTTGGAATGAGTGAAGAAAAAGGGGACAATGTGGTGATAACTTTGGAGGAGCCCCAATACACAAATGAGTAGTGATGGCGAGAGTCTGCGTCGTGCTGCGACGTTAAATCGGGTGCTTCATGGGAGGCGACCCATTGATTGTTGTACTCGTCGTGCGGTGACGTTAAATCAAGCGCTTCGTAGGAGGCAACCCATGTTGTTCTTTTGTTGTCTCCTTTGTGATGTTCTTTTACTTGATGTGTATGTTACTAACCTATTTACTAGTGTACAGGGCATGCTTGGTCATATTGGGAGAAGACGGGGTCAAGACAAAACTCCGGATAGGTAAAAAAGTGAGATAAACAAATAAACTTCAAAACACCGTTACCGCAACCGCGGCGAACCGCGACGCGACCGCGGTAAGTAAAATGTTTTCTGTTTTCGGCTCAACGCGACCGCGGAAAACCACGGCACGACCGCGTACATTATGTTTTGTGCATCCTTCTTCACCGCGGGCGCGGTCGACCACGGCGCGACCGCGTCAAAATCCCCCCCCCCCCCCCCTCCCCCCCACTATCCGCGCCCAGGTAAGTACCTTTATTTTTTTTAGTTTATATTTCTTTTATTTTCTTTTTCCCACCCTTTCTTCTAATATCATAAACCTACCCGCCCACTCCCCTTGTCTTTTCCCCTCCCCAATTCCCAGCCCTAAATCTCCCAAAAAAAAACCCTTCCCTTTCACTTCTTCTTCACCAAAACACTCACTCTCCTCTACCCTCCTTCTCTCATTCTCCCACCCCAAACTCACTCACTATCTTCCCTCATCTCCATTAACCCCAACCACTGGGTTTCTCTCTCTTCCTCTCTTCAAGTAAGTCTATTATATCTTTTCTCTCTAAATTTTTTTATTTGATTTTTGTTTTTAGTGTATATTTTAATGGTAGACCTCCACCATGTATACATTAGCATTTTTTTGCTTTTGTATATCAACGTGGTGTGACTTGGTGAAAATCTTGGTGTTGTTGGGTGAAAACTATGTTGGTGGGTTGATGATTAGTAGAGGATTGTGGTTGAATTTAGGGAGGGTTTGTACTTTTATGGGCTAATATATGCATGTCTAGTTCTATGAACACTATGTGTTTGAAACATTACCTCATTGAGCTGAAATTGGTAATATGACCACAGTGGTGGTGAAGTCTGAATAACTACATGGGGATCACACATATCGAACCTTCACTAATAGTAAACCTTGTTTTTTCAGGTACAATGCATCAATCCAGGAAAAGAAGGGCCACAGGTTCCTCCGCCAGTGGGCCAGGAGGGTCATCCAGGGCTCGAGCCCCGGCTATTGCCAGCTAGTTTGACAATACTTGGTTTGTCTCAAAGGAGGCTGAGGAGAGATTTGAAGCAAAGTCCTCCAGGAATATGGTGCATGAAGTTCCCTTTGACAGGTCTTCTTTGTAGGTTGAAAGCCCTGAGATGTATGATGAGTTGAGGAGACGTCAGCTGGACGTCTTCTTTGAGGAGTCAGGGAAGTAAATATATTGATGGTCCGGGAATTTTATGCGAATTGCCCGGAACATGCTAATAGGGTGGTCACAGTCTGAAGGACACAGGTGAATGCATCGCTTGAAGCAATCTGCCAGGTGTATAGGTTGTCGGTCTTCACCGGAGAGTTTGACTACTACCAGACTTATTAGACGCCACATGTCACGTGGAACATCCTTGTTAAGACAATCTTTTTGGTAGGGGAGCCCATCTGGATAAAGCCTCGCATCACGCTGAACTCCCAATCCCTCACTTGGGAAACTAAATGCTGGCTCGCCATCATCAATAGCCGATTAATGCCCTCCAGCAACACCACAGATGCAAATGCACCTCGAGCAGTGGCTATTTGGTGTTTTGTCAACCATCATGACTTTGATGTGGCTAGGCTAATCCATGATGAAATGTTCATTATATCCCCGGAGATACTCAAAGGGTTCTACTTCCCTTCACCGGTCACCAAGTTATGTCGTGCTACAAATGTTCCCGAAAATTGCATTATCGATGGGAAGCTAGCAAAGAAAATCCCTTTCAAGGCCAGTAAAATCACAGTGGGAAAGGAGCAGCATGTGGCCATTGATGCGGAGGATGAGGATATGCATGCCACTGTCCCAGCAGTGCAAGTGCCTGATGAGGCGGGTCCATCTCGACTCCGTCGGAGCACCCGGATGTCAGCCTTGGAGCAAAATGTGGCTGGCTTGCGCACCTCGGTCGATGACCTGACTGCTAGAGTTGATGCTCTGTCCACTCAGAGTGCAAAGTCAGAAAAAAAGATAATGGCCTGGCTTAGGGTGTTAGGACGTGCCTGTCATCTCGACCCGGGCACCGTCTCCGATGCAGACTAAATACCAGGGAAGTCTCCTTACCTCACTGCGTTTTATTCTTGATGGCATGAGGACATGCCAATTCTTTAAGTGTGGGGTGAGGGATATTGGTTATTGTTGTATGTACATGTGTATATTTGTGGGTTGTTTGACTTTTTTGATAATTTTCTTTGTTATTTATGATTTTCGACTTGGCCCGAAGACGGACACCTGTCGACGGGTCTCTTGAGGGACTTGAGTCGAATAAAAAAGAAGAGAAAATATGTTGGACTCTTCCCGACGATGGATCTGTTTCTTGAGGGAAGTGAGTCTAAAACAAAACACAAAAAGATTTTTTTATTAGGTAGTGTATCAATTCCCCCTTGGTTGTTCTTTATACCATGGTTCTTTTCCGAGGGTTTACATTTGAACCGGGTATAGTTAGCTTTTTCTTTTTTGTTTAGGAAATCTTGTGCGAGGTTACCTTGAATAAAGACTGCTTTAGTGTGACACTTAGGCTCGTTAGTCGACTCTTATAAGGCCTTAAATTGTGTGTTCCCGAATGGCTCAAGTACTTAGAGCAGAGTGTCTGGTGATCCTAACTGAATTGAGTCATGTGCCATGTGTGAGTGAGGCTTAGTGTATTCTGTGTTAACATTCAATGCCTAGAACTTGCCCTGTGTGTGTACAAAGTGAAATGGTAGTCTTGTTTGGTCTGGAAAGTGATATAGGCATTTCTTTGCATAACCTTTCTGTGTATGTTTGTCCTACCTAATTGTATATATCTTAGTCAACCTTGTTGAGCCTGTTAGCCTATTTCCTTGGAAACCACATCACAAGCCTGACCCAAGTTTTAAAAAGCTTATCCTGTTGAACCCTATCACCTCCTAGAATCACTAAAGGTGTAATGGATATGAAAATTTTTAAGTGTGGGGTGGTTAGTTGGGATGTTAAGGGAAAATCAGGAGACATGAAAAGAAAAAGGTGCACTGTTGAGCAAGCAATATTAGAGGCCACCAGAAAAATCTATAAAAAAAAAGAAAAAAAAAAGAAGAGAAGTTTCAAATTGGTGGTGATTATCAAAAGAAAAGTGTGCCTAAAAGAATAAGGGGTTAACACAATAGTGTAGCGGTGGAAGGAAGGTTTGACAAAGTAGGAGCTTAAAATAAACAAATGTAGTGGAGTTCTTAGGGATGTGTAGTCACTATACCCATATGTATCCTACACGTCTCAACATTAAAACAAAATAAAGTCCTAATTGATTCTAGACCAAATGAGCTCGATTAGTCGAGTATTACACTACGGGCAAGCCTATGGTGTGTTGTTTGTGGCCTAAGAATTTGTTCTTGAGGGTGAGTGAAATTATATATTCGAGTTTCTCAATGTGTGATATGTAAATGATATAAGTCTCTTTTGTAGTGAGTAGGCACATGATTCATGAAGCGAAGGGGAGCTTGGACCTATGACCAGGAGTAGGAGAGTCGGTTAGGGACATTGCGTGGCTAGAAAAGAGTCCACTCTTGAGGCTAGGATATCGCGCTGGAGTAGTCTACCGTGTGGATTATTCTGTGTATAAAGAGTAGGGAAGGTGTCCTGTGATGATTAGGCATGTAGAGTGTGGTTTTGTTGCTCGAGAACGTGCAACAGTTTAAGTGTGGGGTGTTTATAGTAGGCTATATAGACTCTATTTACCTCTTAATGAACCATACTTTAGTGTTGTTTTAAGTGCAAAAATGACAACAAAATTCTCTAAATAGTGTTTTTATGCTTTGCATGAAATAATCCACGTTCAGAAGATACTTTGGAGAGTTTTGGAGTCAACCACGGGAATATAAGGCCAATCAAGAAGAACCCAAGTGAAAATGAGCAAGACAAGGGTAAGGATGGTTGGACTGAAGCCCACTGCGACAGCGGTCGACCGCAACTGGAACGCGGTGAGACGAACAAAGTGAGGCAGAAACCGTGCCAGTCACCATGGTCGCGCCTCGTTCTGCCGCGGCCGCGATCGATTCGTATGAAGCCCAGAAAATTTAGGGAGTCAAGTGTAAAAACGGGAGAATTTGGCCTAGCCTATTTAAACCCTATAAACTCATCCAAGAAAGGTTTAAGCTTGTTTTTAGACTCAATTTTGAGGCAAGAACAAGTGTGAGAAGACCAAGCTACAATTAGAGTTTTTCAATTCTCCATCTTTTGTCATTAATTTGGGAATTATGAATTATTTTATGCTTTCATTGTGTTCTAGCATGAGTAGCTAAACAATCCGTCTAGGGTTGATGGAACCAATTGTTAGATAAAGTTTTGACTCAATTTTGTTATAACCAAGCCGGGTTTAATCTATGATTGTTCAACTATGTTTTGTATCGTGATTAATATAATGGGCCCTTGATTAATCGTGTCTAATTGCATTGTGTTGCTTGAGAAAGAATATTAGGTTAGATTGTTGTTGAACAACACCACTTCTGGGTAATTAAAGAGATTCATTACTTGAATTTCAAAGTGGGGTTAGAAATAACGAACCTTTGGTGGGATAATTCAGAGCTGCGTAAATTATCAGCTAGATTAGTTCGAGAGAATACTCTAGTAAATTATTGTAGTTGATCGAGAGAAAATTGTGGTAACCCTTAGCTCATAATCCTCATAGAGTAATACGTCAAGATTATAGCAAAAGAGTTAAGAATTAGTCTAGCAATTGGGGAATTCAATACCCTAGATCTGTCCACCATTGAGTTATCTTTAATCTTGAATATTATTAGTTTTAATATTATTTCGTTCAGTGACCAAATCCCAACAACTATTGATAAAAATCTTGCATCCAGAAATTGTCTAAGCTTATATTAGCATCACTAAGAGTTGTAATAGATAGATTAGTTTCCTGAGGATTCGACTCCGGACTACAAATCGAATTATATTTGTAACGACCGCTTTGTCTTTTTTAAGGCATAGTTGGGTGTGATGAGCTAGTCATCACCCTCTCCAGTCTCTCAGCCTCACAAATCTCATGCCAATCAGCCCAAACAATGACAACATAATGTGTGACAAATGATAACAGAGACTGAGATATGATATGGAAAAGAATGAGTATGTCTGAATATGTAATTGCAATTTAGGCAAATAACTCAATAGTAGAAATGAGTTCAGTGGGTCCCAACAGGATAAACATGTAGTCTAAACATGGTTTCTAACATGGATCACAGTTCAATTACTCTAGCACGTAGAAATTTCATGGCCAGAAACAAGATTAGGTAACTACGTGGTACCACAAAATCAAGAGAGTCACAATTCAAACGGTGCACGCCCAGACGCTCATCACCTAGCATGTGCGTCACCTCAAGACCAAACACACAATACGTATATTCAGGGGTTTATACCCTCAGCACCGAGTTTAGAAGTGTTACTTACCTTGAACAATCCAAAATCCAATACCGAGCAAGCCAAACAAAACTCTAAAAATGCCATCTCGCGCGTACCGACCTCTGAACGGCTCGAAATAAGCCAAAATCAACTCAAGAACAACAAATAATGCCAAAGGAAAGGAAACGACCCCGATCAATAAAGGTCGAATGTTTAATCAAAAGTCCAAAGTCAACTAAAAAGTCAAAACATGGCCCGCATCTCGGCACCCGAAAAAACTCACAAAATCCAACAACCTATTCGATTGCGAATCCAACCATAATAGTGTCACTCAAATCAGATTCCGAATCAATGTTCAAAAATTGACGTTTTAAAATTTTAGACAAAACCCTCCAATTTCTCTTTTAAACTCATCAACCAAATGCCAAAAACGACAATAAATTCATGAAATATAATTAAAATTGAGTAAAGAACACTTACCCTAATCCATATGGTGAAAATCATCTAAAATATTGCTTTAATTCGAGCTCCAAAGCTCCAATATGATAAAATGGCCGAAATCACCAAAAATAGAGTACTTATAATCACTTAACAGAAATACCCTACGCGATCGCGAATAACAAAATCAACAAGCTCCAAAAATACCCTACGCGTTTATGAAACTTCCTATGTAAGCAATGGCCACATGCACCTGCACTACGGAATCACGACAAGACAAATGCGAATGGAAAGAAGAAATCTCCAGCACCCAGCTTCTCAACTCAACTCTACACGAACGTGATCCTGCCAATGCGACTCAACTCAACTCTACACGAACGCGAGCTAACCAATGCGAACGTGATGCTCAGGCCTCCAAAGGAACGCGAACGTGGTGGAACAATCACGAACACGAAGAAGGAAAAAGTAAGCTCCCATAATAAACTACGTGATCGCGACCCAATCTTCGCGATCACGAATAAGGCCTAAAACACTAGAAATCATCAATACCAAAGAACATGGATATAATCCAAAACTCATCCGAAACTCACCTGAGCTCTTCGAGACCCTACATGAACATACCAACAAGTCCTGAAACATAACACGGACCTACTCGAGGCCTCAAATCATGCATATCAATATCAAAACCACAAGCTCACCTCAAATCAAACTTAATTAACTTTTGAACTTTCCATTTCCAAGACTCGTGCCGAAACATATCAAATCAACCCGGAATGAAATCAAATATAGAACACATGTCCCAAATGACATAACGAAGCTATATCAATTCCCGAAACCATAATCCGAATCCAATATCATCAAATTAAACTCTCGGTCAAACTTATGAACATTCCAAACCTTCAAATTTCCAAATTTAGCGAATTAGTGCAGAAACCTTCTAGAAATGTCCAAATGCAATTTCGGGCATACGCCCAAGTCCAAAATTACTATTAGGATCTAACAGAACCATCAAAACTCCTATCCTAAAAATTCAGACTTGATCAACTCTTCAAACTTAAAGCTTCAATCATGAAATTCATTATTCCAAACTTATTTTGAAACACCTGCAAACCAAATCCGACGTTACACACAAGTTATAATACATCACACGGAGCTGCTCATTCCCTAAAACCACCAAGCGAAGTGTAAATTCTCAAAACAACCGGTCGGATCGTTAAATAAAATAAGATTGAAATAATATTCATATAACAATTATACCAGAAAATTCGAAAACCCCAACAAAATCGAACCAATCAAAACCAATATAGTTGGTTTGGTTTGGTTTTGATAATAACCGCACCAACCCGTTACATGCTCACCCCTAACCCTAATTATAGTTGCACATACTTTATGTATTTCAAAGTTATCCCATTATTAAATTAAAAATTACATCCGTGTATTTAAACATAAGACCACATACTTTGTAAGGTGTCTTTGGCTCATTTAACTCTAAACCTTAGTATATCACTTTAATTTTGTCCAAATCTTATAATGATAACAACCAACACCTAATTATTCTCAATACAATATATGTGCAATACCGTAAATCTAACAATCTCCCACTTGGACTACACATACATACGTGTGTATATCTTTATAATTGTATGTCACCTTATGAGCTCAAAATATTTTCTATCTCAATCCGAAAAACCGAAAAACAATCGTCTCCATCAATTATGACATTAGTGGACCAAGGCGGCATTCGTTATATTTGTTACAACTGAATTTTCCTTGATGATGAATACGAACATAACCAAATGACATAGATCAAGTATGTGTAACATGAATATTACATGTAATGTGATCTAAGCATGTCTATTCTAACCGGTGCAAGTGAAAAATAAGTTAGAGTGAAAAACAAACTGAATATTTTATTTCTATAAAAATATCTCAAAACTGAAATAATAAATTGAAAAATAAAATGTGTCTAACAAAAGAGCATTTAAAAAGTTATAAACTCCCACTAAGATTGAATATCCTGAAATGGCATGAAACTCATATGAGCAGTGTGATCATAAAAGACCTTGGGTGGTAGTCCCTTAGTAAGCGAATCTGCAACCATGGAGTTTGTTTCAATATGCTCTATAGACACCTGACCAATCTAAACTCTTTTTAACAACCAGAAACTTAATGTCAATGTGATTTGTCTTTGTTGAACTCTTATTGTTATTGGAATACATGACTGCTAACTTATTGTCACAAAATAACTTAAGTGGTATTTCAATACCATCCACAATTCGCAACCCACTAATAAAATTTTGCAGCCATATTCCATAATTAGATACCTCATAACATGCTACAAACCTAGTTTCCATGGTGGAAAGAGAAACATGTATTTGTTTAACATTCCTCCGTGAGATAGCTCCTCCATCAAGCAAATAAATGTATCCCAAAGTAGTTTTTATGCTATATCGGCATCCATCAAAGTCGATGTCTGAATATCCGATAATTTCTATGTTATCTGATTTTTTATATGTGCGCCTATGGTACTTTTTCTCTATAAATACCGCATGACTCATTTGGCTCCTTTCTAATGATCAAGTCCTGGATTGCTCAAATATCTTCTCAACATCCCAATAATATATGCAATATCTGAATGCATACAAACTTTTTCATACAGTAACTCCCTATTGCTGAAGCATAGGAATCATCTGCTTTTTTTTAGTCTCAAAATTATTCTTGGGGTATTATTTGAAACTGAGATTGTCTCCTTTAGAAACAAGGGTACACTTGGTTTATAGTCTTACATGCCTAATCTCTTTAGTACCTTTTCAATGTAAGCTTTTTGTGATAGTCCAAGGGTACCTCGAGATCAATCTCGATGTATCTAATTTCCTAACACAATAATAACAACAACAACAATCTCGATGTATCTGATATCCGAACATAAAACTTGAATAATCAAGATCTTTCATCTCAAAAGTTTTTGTCAGAAATTTCTTGGCTTCATGCAACAAGCCTATATCATTTGTGGAAAGCAATATAAGATCAACATATAAAACGAGAAAAATGTGCTTACTTCCATTAAACATATGGTATACACAAGCATCAATAAAATTCATCTTGAAATCAAATGAGACAACAACTTTAAGAAATTTGTAATATCATTGATGAGACGCTTGCTTAAGCCCATAGATGATTTTTTTTAATTTGCAAACCATTGACTTCTATCACCGGATAAAAAATCTTCTAGTTGCACTTTATACCACTGTCACGACCCAAAATACACCTAGTCGTGGTGGCACTTAACCTACCCCACTAGGTAAGACAAATAACAATCAACACAATTCTAATAAAATTAATAAGAAATATTCAAATGAAATTTACTGAATTACACACAATAACCCAAGGATTTGGTAGTACAAGTCATGAGCCACTAAGACTTAGATTTGCAAAATTGGTATGAAATAAATACTATATTTGTTTGGAATGTACATAAATAGAATTCAAATCTACAACTACCAAGGACAAGTGGTATCTAAGTCCGGAAGGTAGTTACATTTTCAATATCAACTCCCACCATACATAGCATCATCAGCTCCAAGATTTGCATGTAAGGTGCAAAAGTGTAGCATGGGTATGACCGGCCCCAGGTATCCAGTAAGTATCATAACTAACCTCGGTGAGATAATAAAAGCAAGAATTATAAATGATACTCGTCAATCACCTGTACAAGCCCATAGATTCCATCAAGTACAGAACAAAAAATATGATCAAATCATGAATCACAGATGAAACCACCTTGGTGCCCACAATTACTTAACGTACCCTGCTAAGTTAAAAACCCAGCATATAAGGAAGATATGCAAATAAATCAGGTAAACATCCAAGGAAATTGCACGTAAAGACGAAATGCAATAACCAAATATTTGCGGCGTGCAACCGGATCCAAATAGAAATCACATCACAGCTCTAGTTCATTCTTCCTGTTCACCTCTCTTTCTCGAAAGTGATTCTTGGCTCGGTCGCTGAGGAACTCTCGAAGGTGCCCTTCGTTGATCAGTCGGGCTACCTCTTCTCGAAGCTGTCTACAATCCTCGGTCCTATGACCGTGAGTTCCATAGTATTTGCATATTTAGTTGGGGTTCCTATGGGAAGGATCTGACTGCATGGGCTTCGTCCACCTAGTATCTCTGATCTTACCTATGGCTGATACAATGTCTGATGCATCGATGTTGAAGTTGTAATCTAATAATCGAGGTTCCTCCAACGGCCCCGTGTGCCTGTCGAACTCGGTTTTTCTCATGAGTCCCCGAGAACTTTGGCCTCGATCAGCCTTTCGATCACTTCGAGGTATATTACACCTCGAAGAATTTCTTCGGTCTTCCACATAAGGTTGTTACCTTTCCTTGTTCGGTCTTGGCTCCCTTTATGCATTCCTTGATTATTTTGCTAAGAGCCTGCTTGGATATACTGAGCCCGAGGGGGCTCTCAATTGGTCGTCCTCGACCCTGATTTTCGATTGAAACCTGCACATCCGCCCAAGTTACGGTGGGATACTCGATCAAATTTTGCTTCAACTGTTTCGAAGCTATCGAACTTCGTTCATTCAAGCCTTGAGTGAAGGCTTGCACTCCCCAGACATCGGAGACTAGCATTAATTGTATTCACTCCATCTAAAAGTGGGATACGAACTCCCTTAGAATCTCTTTCTCTCTTTGTTTAACTTTAAAGACATCCGACTTCCTTGTAGCGACACTAATGGCACCAGCATGTGCCTTCACAAAAGAATCTTCCAACATGGCAAACGAATCTATTGAGTTCGGGGGGAAGTTATGATACCACACCATGGCCTCCTTGGACAGTGTTTCTCAAAATTTCTTCAATACAACAAACTCAATCTCGTTGTATTTTAAGTCATTCCCTTTTATACCACAAGTATAAGTGGTAATATGTTCATTGGGATCTTTGGTCCCGTTGTACTTTGGGATATCGGGCATTTTGAACTTCTTCGGAATGGACTTCGAAACCGCACTGGATGGAAATGGTTTTTGCACGAACTTCTTCGAATCTACTCCCTTCAAAAGCGGAGGTGCGCCCGGGATCTGGTCGACCCTAGAATTATAGGTTCCCATTTTTTTGTCGTTGGCCTCTATCTTCTTTTCTCCTGAATCGATATTTTTGGTGAGGTCCTCGAGCATTCTCATGATAGTGGGGTTTGTTCCTGACCCATTATTGCTCGATCTTTCTGGTGCTGGCTCAACTCGGGGGGCTATATTCGGTCCTGATGTGCTCGGGGTATTTTGTTAACTCTGTAGCTGAGCAATAGCCACTTGTTGTGCTTGCAACATTTCAAAAATTACTTGCAAGCTAACTTCTCTTTCTTCTCGAGCTAGTGTTCTCTGCACGTCATGTTGGTCGCCTCCGCGCACACTTCCGTCAGTATCAGTGTCTACATCGACATGCTACCCCACGATTTGGTGGTGGTACACCGGCGACTAAGGTTGTTCCAGTGTTTTCCCCATGGAACTCAAGACCGTTGTTTCCATGTGCATTTGTTGAGTTAGACATTTTTAACCTGAAATCAAAGAGTCTTAGACAAGAAAAAGCGTGAAGAATAACTTGTGTAATAAGAAAACTAGCACCAGAACAATCACTATTATTTTTAGCCCCACGGTGGGTGCCAAACTGTTTACCTTGAAAATGGTTTTAACAATTATCTTTGATTTGTGGTTCTAAAAATATGTGATTTATTCCAATACTAGTTAATAATCAAGAAATTATGAATGTATGCAAGAAGAATATGATAGCCAAACCACTCTTGTCACTGAACGGGTGCCTCAAGCTCGCTAGAATCGGGGACCTCGAGGTCAATAAATAGCAGTAAATGAAGAACAATTAATAAGGAACACTAAATGAAGAATAATAAGGATGAATGACAGTGTTGAGCACGAGAAAAGCAAAGAATGTTATATTGTAGTAAATGTTGTGTGTTACAAGAATAATTGGGGTCCCAACATAGTACATATCTAATTATGACAGGGAAATGCTATTGGTACAGCTGTATAATGTCCTTGTACGAACTTATATTATCTTTTGCAGACCTTATCAGCTATAACCAAGTGTTCTTGGGAAATTCCTGCCTTTCCATGACGATCATCGATTTTGCTCAGCTTCGAGATAGGCTATGATGGGCGTTCGATATACTTTCTCAAGGCTCATGTTCTGAGATAGGACTTGGACTTTACTTTGAACACGAGCTCGTGCTCGGAACATAATAATAGAGACCTCGATCTCTGACTCTCCGATATCGACCGTATACACGTTGATGGCTTATTCCTGGAATTGTAGTTATTTCTTGCAATTTTTTGTTTTATTATATTCTGCATTTCCTTTTATGCCTTTATTATATATATCGCGTACAAGCTGTAGTATGAGTGACTCGCCTTAGCCTCGTCATTACTTCGTCGAGGTTACGCTCGGCACTTACAGAGTACATGGGGTCGGTTGTACTCATACTACACTCTGCACTTTTTGTGCAGATTTTGGCATTGTTCCCAGCTGATCGAGAGGCGTAGCAGCTCAGACTGATTCATCAGAGTCGCAAGGTAGATCTGTTGGCGTTCGCAGACCTTGAAGTCCCCGTCTATCTTTTCTCTTTTTACTATTTCTATCGTTCAAACAGTTCTATTTCTTTCAGATTTTTCATTGTAGTAAATCCTAGAAGTTCGTGAATTGTGACTCCAGATCCAGGTTGTAGTAAATATTGAGGTTTTTATATTATTCCGCAATCGCTTTAATTCGCTTTACTTTATTTTATGTTATTTACTGAATTAAATAAGGATTGGCTTAATAATTCTCTAACATTGGCTTGCCTAGCAAGTAAAATGTTAGGCACCATCACGGTCGCAAAAGATGTGACTTCCGGGTCGTGTCAAATTGGTTTTTGACTGTCTTCTTCTGAGCTCGTCATTGCTTTCAACCAAAGGTTAGTTTTGTTACTTATTGAGTACATGGGGTCGATTATACTCGCACTACACTCTGCACTTCGTGTGCAGATCCAGGTACATCTGGACGTGGTGATTGCTTGATCTGTGTTGGCGAGTGTTTGGAGACTTCGAGGTAGCTAGTATGTCGTCTGCAGACGTTGACTCTCTTTTCTAATTTCCCTTATTATTGTTCTATTGTTCAGACAGTCGTACTAAGGATTTGATTTGTATTTTGATACTCATTAGTGCTCACATACTCCTTGACACCAGATTTTGGGATGGTTGTAGCAATATTGTTATTGTTTTCATTAGATAATTATGATATTTCCACTGTTAAATTTGTTAAATCATGTTTATTCAAATGCATAGTTAAAATATGGATTGTTTGCTTGCCTGGCAAGTAGTGTTAGGCGTCGTTCAATTTCGATGGGAGTTGAGTCGTTACCGTATTCCTGTTCTTTTTTTTTATTTTATATAAATAGTGTTCTAGTCAAAAACTCAAAGTAAAAGGAAAAATACAATATAATCTTTAAAGAACGTAGGGATTCTTTCTGGAAGAAAGCAGTGCAGCAACCTTTACCCAATGTAATTGCCATGAAAGTGTCAACTGATGCAACCCTTTCATGATTCAAAATAAAATGATAGTAGGCCTAATTTTTATCAATGAGTTGAATATGACATGCTTACAAGTAGAGGCGAATTCAAAATTTAAATTATATGATTTCAACTTTTAAGGTTTTTAGTATTGAATTCATTATATTTTTAAAGTTATGGGTTCATATCCACTATTTTTGCAATTTTAAATATATTTTACGTACAAAATTTTACACCGCGTCGAAAGTTATAGGTACAGTCGAACCTGTTAGTTGCTCACTACATCTGCCTCTGCCAGGGCGGACCCACGTTGTGTAAAGTGGGTTCAATTGAACCCGTTTGGCCAAACTTTTTTGTTAATTATACGAGTAAATTATAGTCAAAAACGAATATGTAAATAAAATAAACCCACAACGTGTTAAAACTAACGTCAGTTCGATGGCCAACGGGGTCATTTTAAGTCAAAGGGCATGAGTTCGAATCCAATAAGCCTTCTATTTTTAGTTTTCGGAAATCACGGGGATGCACACACTTCACATCTTTGCGCAGTACAAGTGTACAACCGTACCCTTCTCCTTGTATTAATGTGGTTATTATAAATTTTGTACAATCTACTAATATGTATTTTAAAATTGTTAGGTTATTTTTCCTTTTGATGTTTATTATTTGCCATTTGTTATATAACTGTTGTTTTTAATTGTTATAATTATTTATTCTTTGTAAATAATACTTAGCTTACGGTATTACGGTATGTGATTTTTATTGGTAAATTTTTTTTTTAGCCGAGACTCTATTGGAAACAGCTTTTCTACCTGCACTACGTAGGAGTAAGGTCTGCGTATAGACTACCCTCCCCAGACCCCACATGTTGGGATAAAACTGGGTTTGTTGTGTTGTTGTTGTTGTAAATAATACTTAGCTTTTAAAAGTTACTAGTATAAGAATCCGCGCGATGCGCGGATAATTTGACAGAATATTAATCTTATAAATTATGATCTAATATATCATATTAACTTAATAAATATTAGTTATATTTTATTAATTAATATAGTGTGCAGAAATATAATACAATCTATAAAAATTAAAGGACACACATTATATAATAATTAAATAAATTATTTGATCTTTTTTATTTTTATTATTGAATTAGCAAGTACTTATAATTTTGTGAGCTTTTATCAACCGCATAATTATGACTGGTTGATGGGGAGATCCCTCCAAATGTGGTAAGATCAGGTCTACGAATTCTCCCCAAAATGTTGCCGGAATATTATTCCTCCTACATAAATTACATAACAACTTAATCAGATGGCTACAAGTAATCTTGTTAAAATAAATAACAAAGTAAAGTCATAAACGCAATCTTACTCATGATCTTCAAGTTCTATATTTATAAAAGTGTTGGTCTTATCACCTTAGCATGTGATTTTACTTCACCATAACTTACAACCTCTCTTATGACTTCTAAAATATGGTAAAATAATAGTCATGATAAAGTTGATAAGACATTCAAATAAAGAAATGCGAAAGGAATACTTACCGAAGAGTTCACTTTCATCAACATCAAGTTTATTTACCAGATACTCAAAAGGTCTTAAGTCGAAGATACTCATACCAAAGAGCTGATCATTTGATTTCTTTACAGTCGTTTTATGAGTAAATGCCAACTTCAATTGATGTCGCGTGTATTTAATTTTCATATTATTTGGTCCAACCATAAAGTTCTTCATAAAGTACAAACTCAATTCCTCTATCTTTGGTTTGAACATACATATAAGAGACCGGTCGACAGTCACATGAATCTGATTGCCCTAGAGACAAAAAATTCGTAAATATTGAGTCAGGCAAATACTCAGTTGTACAGTGTTGTCTCAGATTATATTAAACAACTGAGCACTAATGTTAAAACATAATATGTGAATGTCTGCCTTTCTAAAATAACACATAATGCAATTTTTATGGCATATATTGTTCAAATGACTGATTTCAAGTATATAAAAATTGTTTTCTTCATTTACAAACAGGCGTTTGAACATAGTTTAGGCCTTGGCGAACACTGTTTACTTTGCTACTGATAAACAAATTAAAAAAGTTTGCCTTTTTATTATAGAATAAGTAAAATATCTTCATATAGACCATAAAAATTGAAATTGCAGTTGATTAAATATACACATGACATAATAAATTCCATAGAACAAATCAGAAAATGGAGATTGTAATCGAATTACTGAAAAAAATAAGTGCAACTAAAAAATAATGCATTTTTTCATCTTGAATAATTAATTCAAGGGAGACGATGTTGTCTGGTTTGTCGCGGTCTGGAACGCGCCACAATCTCACTACCGTACCTTCAAATTCTAACTCATCTTGTTAGTTAATATATTGTTGATATAATCGAAGTTTGCCGTCATATTTTGCCTTAGAGAAAATTTGGTCAAAGGATTTAC